>PVKE010044739.1:0-12887 GCA_004027555.1 Craseonycteris thonglongyai | reverse complement strand
GAGTCATTTTCTTGATCACTGTCATAGAAGATTTTCAGGTAATTCATATGTAAAACCTATTTTTATTTATCACAACTGCTTCTCAATGAGTCATAATCTGTAGCCAATTAGAGGATTTTCCATTTAGGTGAATGGGTGTCAAGTAAGTAACACAATCCAATATTTAGAATCATAATTCCTCATTACAAATTATAAAAGAAAAAATTCAATGCATGCTCTAAACAGTCAATTGCACACAAGTCTACAACATGATTAAATTACAGTCTGCTCTATGAGGGAGCACTTTTAACAGTGAGATTTTAACAGTGAGATTTCCCATTAGCAAAACTTGGTTTTGCCATTACTATGTTAGCTCAGCAGCCCATTTCAAAGTATATATTACTGAAAGTGCATAATTTATTGGCTCAACAAATTGTGGAGTAAGAGACCAGAGTGAGAGCCTAAGCTGTGTACCCACTGCAAATGTGGGTATAATTGGCCAAGATGATGGCAGTCAGGCAATATGGATGAGATAAAAAAAAAGATTCTCATTAATCATCAGAAAAATGCAAATTAAAACCACAATGAGATAATACCTCACACCTGTCAGAAAGGCTATCTTCAATGGACTGTTTAACACAGTAGACTCTCAGTTAACCATCACCCATGAGGATTGGTAGATACTGGATATATGTACAAGGAAGTACGCAAAGGAAAAAAAAAACGATAACTGGAATTTATTTATTAAAAAAAAAGTGTTTATTCTTACATGTTTAAACTTCAGTTGCTTTCAAAGTACTCTCTGTTTGATGCAATACACCTATCAAGATGCTTTTTCTGCTGCTCAAAACAGTTTTTGAACTCATTGATTTTGATGTCTTTTAGTGCTTCTACCGATTTTAGTTTCATTTCTTTCACATTGGCAAAAATTGTTTCTCTCTGAAGACTTTTTTCATCTGGAGGAGGCAGAAACAGTTGTTTTGGGTGAGATCAGGTGATAAATATATTCTAAAATGACTATGGTGATGGTAGCTCATACTTGTGAATATACTAAAAAAACATTGCATTTCATTTTGAGTGCATTGTATCAAATAATGTGTAATAATATGTAGTTAGCATTGTACCTCAAAAATAGCATGGACACAATAACACTGTTATTACTACGTTATAACTAAGCTATACAGGCATTCTTCTATTCTATAAACATTTTGTTCTATTTCCAGTTTCTCTCTTTTATCTTTTCTCTTCCTGGGTTTTCACTTTTGTCTCCTCTATTTCTCTATCTTTCTCCACAGTGTCTCATCTAGTGACAAAGCAATTATATTTGTCTTTACTGGAACTTGTCAGTAAAATAAATGAATGCTCATTACCCTTTATCCTAATCACAAAACATTTGTTCAAATTAAAATAAGATTAATAATTAGCAATGCACAGCTTTTATTAATTTAAAAAATGGCAATTTTTCTTTGTCTGCTTTAAATGAGATGATGACAAATTTGGGGGTTTATATTTTATTCAGGTGTACTTACATTTTTAATATAGTAGCTCTTACTAAAAAAAATATGCCAAATCAAAATAGAAGAAATAAAATTATCATTCTTTACAGATAATGTGAATTTATATATAGAAAATCTTGACTCAACCAAAAAAAAAATGTTGGAACCAAAAAAAAATGTTGGAACTAATTAATAAATTCAATAGAGTTTTAGGATATTAAGTCAACATACAGAAATCAGGTGCATTTCTATACTAACAGTAAAACATCTGACAAAAAAATAAAGAAAATTATCCCACTCACAATTTCATGAAAAAAACTAAAATACTGAGGAATAAAGTTAGTCAAGTAAAATTTATAAAATAAAAACTAAAAAGCTTTCATTAAAAAAATTGAAGAATATACAAGCAAATAGATGTCTTGTGTTCATGGATAAAAATTAATATTGTTACAATGTTAATACTACCCAAAGCCATCTAAATTCAATGTAACCCCTATAAAAATTTCAAAGGCATTTTTTACAGAAATAGAACAAACAATTGTAAAATATGTATGGAACTAGAAAAGACCCTGAATAGCTAAAGCAATCTTGAGAAAGAACAACAAAGCAGGAGGCATCACACTTCCTGATTTCAAACTAACCTACAAAGCTGGTAATTCAAGCATTGCAGTAATGGCAAAATAATAAATAAATGAAACAAAATAGAGAGTCCAAAAATAAACCTCTGCATGCACAGTAAACTAGTACAAGACAAGTAAGCCAAGAACACTCAATTAGGAAAAATAATCTCTTCAACAAGAAGCGTTGTGAAAACTGGACAACTTCATGCAGAAAAATGAAATTGGACACCTATCTCACACCACTCACAAAGATTAACTCAAAGTGGATTGAAGACTTAAAGATAAAATATGATACAATAAATCTCTTAAAAGAAAAGAGATAAGAAACTCTTTGACATTGAACTAGGCAATGGTTATTTTTGGCCATGACAACTAAAGCGTAGACAATAAAAGCGAAAATCAAGAAGTGGGATGACATTAAACTAAAAAGCTGCACAAATAAGGAAACCATCAACAAAATGAAAGCAAACTGACACAATGGTAGAAACATTTTTAAAACGTAGGTCTGATAAGGGTTTAATACCCAAAATATATAAAGAAATAATACAACTAACAAAAAATAGTCTGATAAAATTGGTGAACTAAACAGACATTTTTCCAAAGAAGACATACAATGGCCAATGACTACATGACAGAATGCTAAACATCACTAATCATCAGGAATGCAAATCCAAACCATAATCAGCTATCACCTTATACCTGTTAGAATGGCTAGCATCAAGAAGACAAGAAATAACAAGTGTTTGCAAAGATGTGGAGATAAGGGAACTGCTGTGCACTGTGAGTCAAAGTGTTTTTTGGTTTAGCCCCTGTGGAAAACAGTATGGAGGTTCCTCAAAAACTAACAATAGAACTTATCATATGGTCCAGCAACCTCACTCTGTATAAATATTTATCCAAAGAAAATGAAATTATATCTAAAAAACATCTATGGGTTGGGAGCTGGTTTGTGCCTGAATGGAGAGGTTTTAGGGGACCTTGATGGCAGGGCCTCGGTTCCCTTGGCCTCTCGGGGAAGGCCAACCTGAGGCTTTGATGGCAGGGCCTAGGCCTCCCCTTCACCCCTCCCCTGTAACAGCTACAGGCAAAAGATATATGCGCAGCTTCGCATGAAGGCCAGACAGCTGGCGCCAATTGAATAATGACCTAGAATGTGGGGGTAAACAAGAGTGTATGGGAAGGAGTCTGCTTGTTCCTGATAATTTTCTGCTTATGCTGTAGTTCTTAGTTAACGCTATATTTCTTAGTTAACGAATAACCTGTCTTGTACTTTAAAATGTCCTAGTTTTTCCCCGTTCCTTGTAATGATGTAAACTTTTGCTATATAAGGCAAGCAATAAAGCCATTTGGGGCTGTCCTATTGAGGGCAGTCGGCAGGTCATTTGGGCTGTTTCAATTCCCACCGCTTGAACTCAGGGATTTTGTTCAGCCAGGCTGGCTCTTGGTTACATCTATGCACTCCCATGTTTATTGCAGCATTATTTATAATAGTCACGATATGGAAGCAACCTAAGTGTCCATCAATGGATGAATGGATAAAGTTATGCATATGGATAAATAATAGGCTAACCAGACATACCATTTTAAACAGGACAGAAAAAAACAGTACTATCCCATTTCAAATGGCACAAAGGGTCAGCCTAGTCTCAGTGGGCTAAATTCAAGTTGTCAATAGTCTGATCCTACGTACCATTTGAAATGGGACAGTACCACTGTTTTCTGTCCCATTTCAAACAGTACATGTAACCAGCCTAATAAAGAAGTTATTGTATATAGACAGACTGAAGTATTATTCAGCCATGAGAAAGAAGGAATCCATGCCATTTATGACATAATGGATGGACCTTGAAGGAATTATTTTGCTGCAATAAATATTACATTTCACTTATATGTGTAATCTAAAAATGCCAACCTTGTAAAATCAGAGTAGATTGGTAATCATCAAGGACTAGGGACTAAGGGAATTGGGGAGATGTTGTGTAAGGGTACATACTTAACAACCAGTAGGAAAGTCCTGGATATCTAATGCACAGCATAATGATAATAAACAATAATAATGTATTAATATAACTTCATAGTTGTTAAGCAACTAGATCTTAATTGTTCCCAAGGTGGGAAAAATAATTATATGATGTGCTAGAGTTGTTAGCTAAAGCATTGGTAGTAATCATATTATAATATATTAATATATCAAATCAACATTTGTACAACATAAACTTACACAATGTTTTATTCAATTATATTTCAATAAAATAAAAATTGTGATTTGATAACAATTACCTATGTTAATGTGAAAATCAGACATGAGTAGAAAGAAATGAAGTAGCAGATAAATTATTTGTGTT
This sequence comes from Craseonycteris thonglongyai, assembly GCA_004027555.1. Lineage (NCBI taxonomy): Eukaryota > Metazoa > Chordata > Mammalia > Chiroptera > Craseonycteridae > Craseonycteris > Craseonycteris thonglongyai. Next base: position 8,447 of record PVKE010044739.1, on the reverse strand, counting down.
CCAAGGCATTTTCAAATTTTACTTGTCAGCCCACATTTCTTACATCGTTATAAATCTTAACTTTAGTCCAGCACACATTCTAGTATAATCTAAGATCCTTGCCCAGTCATATATATTAATAACCACATTCCTGTCCCTGTCTTGAATTCCATAATTATGATGTAAGATATTAGCCATTCAATAACTAAATATGGATAAACATCTAATGCCAAAACACCTCTTGTACTAAAAAACATCCTTTATTTAGTAACATTTGTCTCATGCATACAAACCTGTGATTGTAGAAATAATAGGTAAAGTCTATTTTTATCTAATGATTTTCTTTCATGCTGTTCCTTTCTTACCAGATTCATCATCTGAATTAATGGCTGCTAAACTTAAGGTCAAGACTAATTTTCTTTTCAAAGGTTGTAGGTGTTGTACTTTATTTTACTCTAGAAGAAGAACTTAATGTCAACGTCATTAATACCTCATCACCCTTTAAAAATGTCAAAATGAGTCTCTTGGGAAAAAAGAAAAAAAAAATACACTGTCCAAGGAAGCTGACACTATTTTACCAAGAAGGGGGAATAAGTGGCCTTTGCTCAATAATGCTAGTCACACAGAATGTCCTCCTCTAGGTCCCCTTTTCTTAATCCATTTTTTAATCCATAATTTTCACTTGCTTATGCTTCCTACAGGTCCCCCTGACTACTAGCACTTTAAAAAGCAGAATGGGCTGTTCTGCAACCACTCTATGATAGAGTCATGGCATTTAGAATTTCTAGTTTGATTCTCATTCATCACTTGTGTATATTAATCATGAATTAATGCACATAATAGCCTTTGTGTTGCTTCTGAGAATAAAGCACTATTTCTGAGGGTCCTAAAAATGTACCAAGATTCCAAAGAATACAAAATTTCCCCTCAACTACTGACCCACCATATCTCACGGGGGTGGCAGTTTATAGACTTCATTTTACATCTTTGTATTAAAGAAAGGAGAGGAGAAAATATTCTATTTGAGCCAGGAGATGGTACACTACATGCTGAGAGGAAGCAGTTAGTGAGATATACAAAGTTTAGTTACAGAGAGATCACAGGAAACATTCCTTAGCATTTGAAATGTCAGTAATAGCACCATTAAAAGACTGAAGTACATGCCCTAAGCTCCAGGGGACAATGGGCAGTGAAAGCTCCAGGTGGAGTTGGAGCAGCAGGTAGCAGCAGAAAAACAAGATGCAACACAGGTTGCCTCTAGATGTGATGGTAAAAGATAAACAAACAACAACAATAAATATACTAGAAGCGGGTGGTAGAAAAGATTGCACATACTTTCTGCTTAAGGAATTATGAAAGGAACTAAAATTCTGCCACCCTGGAGCTGCCTTTTGGGGGTGTTGTTTTTAAGCTGTTTAATAAGAAGCAAAAGACTCAGAAGGGATTTTTGACCCTCCCTACTTCCTTCCTGAGAGATTCAGATGGAAAGGTGGAAAGGCCTGCTCTAGGAAGGGAATTTTAGGATGTTGGCTTAGCCTAATGTTAATTAAGTGTGGTAAATAGGAGGGCTTTAGGCAGGGGACTGTTAGCTAGAAAACCCCTGGGTCCCACTGTTTCGGAATTACCTAGCAAGAATTTCTCTGCCTTGTAAATTGTCCATTCTCATTTCTGAAATCAAAGACCCTTGTCTTCCCCAGTTTTCTCCTTTGTTTTGTCCCAAATATCACATATACTCAATGTTGCCTTCCCGTCTTTGGAATTCTCAAGTGTATGTGAATTCCCCATGAGCATATATTAAAATGTTATTTTCTCCTGTTTTCTGTTTCTGTTAGTTTAATTATTTGGCCAGCTAGAAGAACTTAGAAGGTGGAGAAAAAGTATTAATTATTTTAACCTTTATAAATACCATTAAGAAAATATTCAGACATAAATGTATAACATTCTCTCTACAGTTCCCCACTTACTATTAAGACAAGTTTAAGGACTTATTACTATATGGAATTTTCCATTAACCATGGGAAATTTAGCTATGAACACTACAAAGAATCATAATTCACTATCAAATAAATTTCCCAGAGCATGATTTCAAGTGGCAGCAATCACTTACTTGCATGTGTCAAAGATATGAAACCATAGATTACTGTAATAACTAAATTTGATAATAATGGATGTTTTCTTGGTAGAATAAAAATACTTTATATATATATATATATACATATATATATATATATATAGCTTTAGAAATAACATTAAAAAATAAACTTTGCTTTTTGCTTTCTCCTCTAGAAAGCTTTATTTTCTTGTCATACAGACATAAAAATGACATTTTCCATTAAATAGAGCAGTTAAAAACATATCAGATTTGGATTATAATTCACTGAAGTTGTAATATTCATAAATGAATAACATGTGTCATATTGCCTCAATTATATTTAAATCATATTAAATTATTACAGAAAAACTTAATTTGCTTACAGCACAATAATGAAGACCTATCTCAGATATCTTACTCTTGGAACATATAGGTGTAGGAAACATACTTTACCAGGTCCAATAAAATTTAATTTATAATCTTACATTTATTGATACAGAAAAGTATTGAATATTATCTTATTTCTCCATGTTTGCTTTTATACCTTCAGAAAAAATAATTAACTTGGAATTTTAAGCCAAGTGTCTCCCCCTTCTGAAACTCACCCCAAAAAAACCTGTGGAGTAGAGAATTGAAAATCTTTCCATTTCTATAGACAAAAAATGGTGTTCTTCAAATTGTAAGGGTTCTACAGGTGTGTCTCAGGATTTTTACTGGTGTTCGATTTCAATTTCTTTTTATAAACATATATATTTATATATTTAAATTTTTATATTTGTATCTATAAATATACATATATAAATTTTATTATATATACATATATGTATACATATACACACACACATATCTAGATAGATGATAGATAGATAGATAGATAGATAGATAGATAGATAGATAGATAGATAGATAGATAGATAGATAATGTTTTAACCAGTAATTATAAGCTATGTATAGCTAATATACCAGAAAGCTTTAACACTCTGGAGACCCTTATTCACTAACTTATACTATCAGACTACTTATTTGGGTGTAAACTTGTAATAAATCATTTGCCATTTCTCCACATACATATGAAAGGCATGTAAATACATCCTTTATTGCAATGGTTGTCCATCTGCAACAGCTTTTTCTTTTTAATTCAAGTCTGAGTTTTACATGCTGACATAATATTAAAAGCAAACATGCCAGAACTTTTACAATGTTTACTTACATGCCAAGCATGGCTCAGATGAAACTGTTCTTCATACGTTCAACCCATGGAACAATAACATAAAACATAAGTTTATGTCTTACACTTCTGAGATATTGTATTATCAGTAATTTTAGCATTTACTAAATTATGGTATTTCTTGAATGATTTTTTATTTATAACTTTTTAATGTTTTCTTCAGTGATATGAAACTATACTCCTTGAAAGTAATTACTATTTCATTTATTACTATGGTCAAATAGAAATTGTTATATAGAAAAGTACTAATTCTAGAGATAACATTTTTCAAAAATGTTGATAATCGTATATTATCCATTTTATTAAGGTTCAGTCTTTAAAATGTGGACTTCTCTGAGGTAGTTATGGGCAATGAAGTCCAGATTTTATTTTATCAAGGTAAAGTCATTGGTTTCCTGAGGATAAGATGCCAGTTCAAGAATATCAAACAAAATTAGATTACTATAGCCTTTAAAGAAGCACATGGGCACCTTAGCTAAATATCTCTCAATATAACACAGCTGTATTAGCTTCATTATCTTGTTAATGATTTTATTAACATGTGCATGACTAACACCTTACAAAAATAAACTCAACATACAATGACTTTGACATTCGATTTTTATAAAAACTAAGATTAGGAAAATATTCTCAACTGCAAAACAAAACAATTTTTATTGACACTTTTGAACTATTAGATGTAGCTGTCATTCCAGGCCTAACTACTCCCCATACTGAAACAGGGACAAGATCTCTGTGTTCTCTTCCCAAGGTCTTGTTTAAGTTGAGGTTTTCCATTCTGACAGGTGAAAACAGGAAGTTTTTGTCCTAGATAGTTACCACTAACTCTTTGGAGTGATTCCTCCACACACGTATACTAATATTCTATAGTTTTCTTACATTTCCTGCTCACAGATTCATTCGTTTTGACAGGTTGAAGATTTTTAAGCTTATATTTTATAGAGGTATACACACCCTGAAATCACCCCTGAAGATTATACCGTCCATCCCATGTCAATTTTTCACCTAAATGTTCCTTACATAATTTTAACACTCATCTTTACTTCTATAAAGTAGTTATTTCATTCTACCTGAATAAGCAAAATTGTTTTATTTTAAGTAATGGTGATAGTAAGTGGTTCACTATATAAGAGTGGTGCATTATCCAACAGATCACATTTATAAATTCTAAGCAGTTTTCTGGGTAACTATTGATTCTAAATATGTCATTATCTTCTCAAGGGATTTATGTTGATTGCTTGTGAATCCTGCCACAATATCTCTTTCTACATGTAGGAGTAAAGTTAATTTAGCTTGTAATTCACCATAAAGATGCAACATTATTTTTATCACTTGTTATCTCATGTAAATAGATTAATTGTTTGACACTAGAAAGATAAAGTTTAAGCCTGATATGAAACAAAATGTAATTTGATTAGTTAGCTTGATAAATGGTGGTAGTAATGATTAATAGTCTACAGATTATCTCACTCAACTAGCCCAATGTGTGTATCTCACTCAACTAGCCCAATGTGTGTAGAGTCCAGATGATTCCTTTTAAAGTTTAATAATTGGGGGATCCAGAATAGCATAACAGGCTGAGCATTTGCCTTGCAACTGCAAGGTCCAGGGATCAAATCCCAGCTCCTGGCCTATGCAAACCCATGTGCTGAACTGTGTCACAACTGGTAATTGCTGGATGTCAGCAAAGGTTTATACTGCCCATGCAGGAGGTCCCCAGTTCTGTTTCCACACTGTGTGGCCCCACATCTACCTGTGTGGAATGAAACTATGTCACAACTAGTAATATACAACTGTGGAGAGTGCTCTGGGCCCTCTCCCCTGTCTCTCTCACTCTCTCTCCCTCCTTCTCTCAAACAATAAAATAAATATTTAAGAAAAATAAGTTTAAGAATGGGTTTCTACCACCCTAAGTTCATTATATTGGGAGGTTCACACATTCATAAAATATGTTTGTCTTGTTTTTTGTTTTTTATATGCCATCACAGTTGGCAGGGTGGGGGTGGGGTGTATTTCTGTGTGTTTTTTAGTATTTTTTACCAAACTATTATTTTAGAACACCTTTAGATTTACAGAAAAATTACAAATATAGTGTAAAGAATTTCCAGGGAGCTGGGATGGCTCAGTGGGTTAAGCGCTCACTTTGCAGCCCTGGGGACCGAGTATCAAATCCCGGCTCCAGCCCCTGTGGACCCATATGCTGAACTGGGGAGTACCTCCAGTTCAGTTCTCACTGGGGTGAGACCCTGGCCCAGTTCCTGCCCTGTGCAGCCCCGTGCCCACCTGTGGAATGAAACTATGTGGAAAAACCAATGATGTGCAACTATGGAGACTGTTCTAGGCCCTCCCCCTTCTCTCTGTATCTCTGTATCTCTCTCTCTCTCTGTGTCAAAAACAATAAAAATAAATGTTTAGAATTTCCACATAGTACACTACTGTTAACATGTTGTTAGTATGATACATACATTACAAGTAATAAATCAATATTTAGACATCATGATGAATTTAAGTCCATAGTTGATTCAGATTTCCTTAGTTTGTACTCAGTATCCTTCTTTTGTTCCAGGAAGCCATTCAGGATACAGTATGACATTTATTTATTATGTATCCTTAGGCTCCTCTTGGTTGTGATAATTTCTCAGATAATAAAATAGGTTGTGATAGTAATATTAGCTCATTATTGTGGTGCTGGTTGGGGTTTGGATCAGCTTTTTTGGACAAAAGTATAGCTTTCTGAAACATACACACTTTTTCTTTCTACTTCATACATTTCAGGAGGGCACTTGATCCTATTAGTCAATTATACCGAGGCCTTTTATAATAGACTTACAATAACAATCTTTTGACATTGATAAATGCATGAAAAGATTCTTCTTAAAAGGATTTCATCATGTATGTTTACTGTGACACTTAAATCTAGCCGCAGCCAAACTATTTGTATGCCAAATGCACTTCAACTTGTGTTTGTTTAGCTCTCAATAGCATTTTCACAGAAAGCTAAAGGAATTGTTTTATGTTTTAGTTCTTACAAAAACCATGTAAGTGCTGCTAGTATTAACTGTTATTAGAAAAGAAAAAAGGAAGGCTTGGAGCTTTGCCTAAGCCACAAGAGGATGGAACTAGTGGTAAGACAAGTCTAGAATCTTGTCATTTCTGCTCAATTCCATTGCCATTTCTGTCACAGTACACTACCGTTCACAGAGCCACTATTCAGTCTTACATAGAGTTCAGCCTAGATTTAAGTATGTTGTGCTACGGTTTTTTGCCTCCCTTAAGAGAATTAGGCTGTTAATACCATAAAAATTACCATGGCATTGAGATACTTATTAGTCAATCTTTAAAGCATAGATATAGAATAACAGGAAAGATTTGTGCAATTTTCAGATCTTGTCTTTATCATTAAAGTACACGTATTTCTTCAATGCCTGATATTGAGTTTCAAAAAACATTTTGATGATAAAAGTTGTTAAATATGGCTAAAAAAATTGTCTTTCATGTATAAATAAAATAAAATTACTGACTTATTTTTTTATAATCTAAAAATGTTTGACATATAACCCATTTCAATTATTTTCTGCTAAAAATCATCTTTTACAATGTTCTAAAAATCAGAATCATTTTAATGTTAATGTGTATCAAGATTTCCTACTATAAACAACTTGTCCTCATGCATCTAATTGATTGTAATTCTTGGGAATCCAGAGAAACTTAAATGGATATATTATAGGTAAATATATGCTTCAAGATTTTAATTTCAAAAATGACTATATATCTATGCAATTTACATAGAAGCTGCCCAGGTAGAGGGCATGAGTTCAAAGTTAAAATAGAGAATCTTAAGAAAAAAGTAAAATCATCAAGGAAGATGATTATATTCATAGAGATAGCAGTTTAGCACAATTAAAATCTGTAATATTTCCATCTTATCTACCATAACTGGCTTTCTTCTCCATGTGTGTTTAACTAATAAGCTACTGTTAAAAATCAATAAAATGGGGGGGGGGGAGGGGATGCTGGGATGGCTCAGTGGTTGAGTGCCTACCTTGCAATTGCGAGGTCTGGGGTTTGATTCCTAGCCCTGCTCATGCAAACCCATATGCTGAACTGTGGTGCAACTGGTAACCACTGATCCCAGTGCCAAAGGTTGTTGCCTCCCATACAGAAGGCCCCTTGTTCAGTTCCTGCCCTGCGCAGCCCCATATCCACCTGTGTGGAATGAAACCAAGTCACAACTAATGATGTGCAACTATGGAGACTGCTCTAGTCCCTCTCCTCTTCCCTGTCTCTCTCTCACTGTCTATCAAAAACAATAAAAATAAAACTGTAAAAAACAAATAAATAAAATGACATGTAAAATAAACTTATTTCAAACAGCTCCATTGGACAATAAGCCTTTCATGTGCAGAGACTATACTGTTTTATTTACTTTTTTAAAGATTTATTTTATTGTTTTTGATAGAGAGAGAGAGAGAGAGAGAGAGAAGTGGGAGGGCCCAGGAGCAGTCCCCATAGTTGTACATTTTTAGTTTTCAGCATAGTTTCTTTCCACAGGTGGGCATGTGTCTGTGAATGGCAGGAACAGGGCCGAGGGCCTCCCACATGGGAATCTCACCCTGGTAGGAACCAAACTCAGGACCTCTCACATGGGAAGCACACTCCAGTTCAGCATATGAATCCATACAGTCAAGGGCTGGGAATTGACCCTTGAATCCTGGGTCTGTGAGGTAAGCGCTCAATCTGCTTAGTCATCCCAGCTTTCCCTATGTTGTTTTTAATTCTCCTTCACTTATCACAGCTCCTAACACTTAATAGCACTTAAATGATTGCTGGGAAAACAAGTCATAGAAATGTAAGAGAAGCAGAAAGGCACCTCAAAAGGCACCCTACATGAAAGAATAGTTGATGATGCAAAGAGCAGTTGTCTGAAAGTGACCTGGGAGCCTATTCTGAGTCATCTGGACAAGAAATCTTTGGGGGACGCTCAAAAAGAAAAAGAGGTGCTTTTCTCCACACCCCAGTTAGTAGGTAGCACCTAAACTCAACTTCCACAAGAACCAGTGTGCCCATACCCCGAGCATGAGAGGTCATAATAGTCCATTGGTCTAAAATCTCTTGGTGCTGGGCAGCTGGCTTTCCTAGGTAACTTAA
>PVKE010044738.1:0-12889 GCA_004027555.1 Craseonycteris thonglongyai | reverse complement strand
TTTGATTTCACTAATTCTTTCCTCCATGTGGTCAGCTCTGCCTCCTATGCTAATTATTTCATTTTTCATTTCTTTTATTGTGTTGTTTATCTCCAGAATTTCTATGTGCATCTTTTTCATAGATTCCATTACCTTTTTGAGGGGTCATTTAGCTCCTTCTGTGTACTCCGCCAGTTTTCCCTGGTCTCTTTGAATATTGTCATAATTGCAACCTTGAGTTCTCTGCCATTTAGCTCATATAATTCCATATCCTCAAGTTCCTTTTCTGGAGATTTTTCTCTTTCTTTCTGAGCTCCTTTGTTCAAAGGGGTAGTCATCACTGCTGGAGCATTTCATTTCCTGGACATGAGGACTTTTTCCCTTGGTAGATGTGAAGGTATCTTTCTTTTACTTCATAGCTAGTATTAGTGTCTTATAATAGTTCGTCTTATTTATTTCATTTTCTCACAGTGGGAGACTACTTAGGAGATGGGCTTCTCTTTGACTCAGTTGCCCTGGTCTCTGTAGGCCTCCTCTTCGATGATACAGTGGGCAATGGTATTCTATGCCCCTGAGATCCCACTGCTCCCAGAAGTTGCAACACCTAGATCCTGGCTCCAGTGGGACAGATGGGGGTTGGGCTTGTTTGGAAAGGCGCAGGTCTGTTTGCTTCACAGGGTAATGGCAGCTTCCCTCTGCTGGCTTCGTTGGGAAGAATGGGGTGGGGCTTGTTAGGAAAGGTGCAGGTCTGATTTAAAGAAATATTTGTTCTTCTTTAACATCTCTGGTGCTTATTTTGTATTCTAGTTTTCCTGTTTCTTACCTTTTGGGGCCTACTTTATTTCCTATTTTTCTCTGCTATACTTTACTTAGAAGACTATAGGACTATGGTTATAATTTATCTATAATAGGCCACGATTTCTTAGTATTTCTTGCCAATCTATAGCTATTCTTGCCTTCTTTCTCCTATTTTTGTGCTTTTACTTCTTCTCCCTTTCTTTCTGCTTTCCTATCTTCCTTTTTCTGTCTGTTAACAACTATTTACTAAAAGCCTGATGGCTTCTAGACAGTGGTGGGAATACAAAGCTCGAAAAAAAGCAGCTCTTGATCTTAAGGAGTTCAAAGTCTAGTAGATGGAGACAGAAATAAATAAGATATTTAAAAGCTACCCTATACACCTGATGCCTGAGTTGCAAGAGCCTCCTAAATAGACACCCTACTTCCATTGCTCCTACCCCAGGGCAGTCAGTGATGGCTTTTAAACATATGACAATTAGGCCATTCATCTGTTCTAACCCACTAAACCACTTTCTCTTCTCAGAATAAAATCCAGAGTACTTACAGTAGAACACAGAGTCTTATATAATCTGAGCCCTCATTCATTTCCTAATGTAATGATCAGTATAAATAAATATTTTCTGGTAAATGTAATTTCTGTATTCATAGAATCTGTCTCATGAAAACCACACAAAATACAGGGAAGATCTCTTCACAAAAGACCACCACCTTAAGACAATTTTGGGAAAGCCGCGATGGCTCAACAGGTAGAGTCTTGTCTTACAGCCTCAGGGTTCAAGGACTAAATCCTGGCCCTGGCCTGTGTGGACCCATATGCTGCACTGGGTTGTGCCCCAAGTTCAGTTCTCACTAGGGCAAGCTCCTCATGTGATAGGCCCCCAATTCAGCTCCTGCCCCAGACATGCTTCCCATGTAGGAGGCCCCCGGCTCACAGGGGTGTGCTTTCCATGCTGGAGGCCCCAACTGATTCCTGCACTGCATAGCCCCATGCCCACCTGTGGAGTGAAACTATATCAAAACCTAATGCAACTATGGAGACTGCTCTGGGCCCTCCCCACGTCCCTCTCTCCCTCTCTGTCTCTGTCAAAACAATAAAAATAAATCTTTAAAGAAAGACAATTCCTATGATAAAAAGGATTTCAACATCTTCATTGAAGTCTCACTTTTTCTAGCTAGATTTAATATGCTAAATTTGACTATCTCAAAATGTTAATGATTTCATGAGTTAATTATAATAAAAATTTTGGGGAAGCCGGGATGGCTCAGTGGGTTAAGCGCTCACTTTGCAGCCCCGGGGACTGAGGATAGAATCACGGCCCCGGCCCGTGTGAACCCATATGCTGAACTGGGGAGTGCCCGCAGTTCAGTTCTCACTGGGGTGAAGACCCCGGCCCATTTCCTGCCCTGTGCAGCCCCACTCCTACCTGTGGAATGAAACTATGTGGAAAAAGAAATGATGTGCAACTATGGAGAATGTTCTGGGCCCTCCCCCTTCTCTCTGTCTCTGTATCTCTCTCTCTGTCAAAAACAATTAAAAAAATAAAAATTAAATTTATTATTATAGAAATAATTGATTTGTATAATATTTATTTATATTCTGATGATCATTTTTGTAGAAGTGGAAAATATAAATATTCTGATCTCTGAAAATTGTACTCTTAGTCTTTCAGGAGGGGTTAAACCCAGATTCTTGTTCTTTAATACATATGACATAATGTCAATGGTGGTCCTACTAATTGAAAGTAAGGTTATAATTTTGATAATGCTAGAAATAATTCTTCGTTATGGTTTAAAATTATTTCATGCAGGCTCAGTCACAAGACACTTGTCCTATTCTGCGCTAGGGGTAGTAAACCCTTTCAGGAGCTTACATCCACTATGAGACCATCATGTAGAGAAGTTAGTGAATAAACATATAGTGATAGAAGCTTGCACGGGACCCACTGCAGTGGCATAAAAGTGGTTCCAGTGGAGGGAGAGGATCAGAAAGGGACCCATTTTAATGATGATATTGCTTGTGCTAAGCTTTGAATAATAGCTGCATTTGTGCTGTGCAAAGTGGGACGGGTTCCAAACAAGTGGGTCAGTGTTGATGAAGCAGTATGTGTCTGGAGAGCCGTGTTGTGACACAGGCCAGAACACAGGGTCAGGGAAGGCCAGCAAGAGGATAGGGGTGCAGTGGTTTCTGGGAGAATGAGATTAAGTCTGGCTAGAACAGGACTTGAGTGCCATGTGAAGAGTCTCTATAGTGTCATATGGGCACATCCCCTAAAGAGTTGCTGAAAGTTCAGGGCCTGTCTCTCAGAATGTGCACATTCATATAAGCTTTGTGAGCTCATGGACTCTACCAAGGACAGGGAAGAACCACTAAAGAAGTCAGGCAGAGATGAAAGGAATGGCATTTAACAGGCACCTGCTGTGGACCAGTTGTTTTCATGTACATTATCACATTTAATTTTCCTAACAGCCATAATAAAGTTGGTGATGATTTTTCCACTTCATAGATGAGAAAACTAAGGCTCAGCAGGTATAATAGCATGCTCTTGGTCACTTAGCTAGAGTTTGCACCAAGCAGTAGAGATAGGATTTATAACTCCAAAACTATGCTGTTGGCAGTCTCTCAACTCCACCCTATACTAATTACAGCACCACAGGCAAGTATGTAACTCCTTTGAATATCAGTTTGTTCTTTCATAAAAAGGAATTACATGTCTGAATTCTGGTGAAATTTAAATGAGAACAATTTATGGAAAGTGCTTACCATGTAGTAAGTTTTCAATACACGCTAGTTATTACTATTCACATGCCTTGATACAAATATACCCATAAACATGGTGACCTGTTTAAGGTCCACAGGCAGGCTCTGCCCTGCTGGTGGTCTCCCTCTAGAACCACCTCTTTGTATCCTCTTGCCCTCCTGACTCTATTCCTCTATGTTACTGTGTAGGATTTAGAGATCCCAACCCTCACGTCCTTTGTTTCTTGTTACATCAGCAGCTTCTCCCATTAAAATCAGTCTTACTTCCCTGGCACCCTGATTCCTATTCCACTTGGCTCCCTTCCTTGGTGGTTTGACTTTGAGCAGTTTGGGCTGCCCTTGCTGTTGTAGTCTGTATCATTCATGCTATGATGTCTGATCTACTCTTTAGGAACACATCAAAACAGAGGTGGACTCTTGGAAAGTTGTTCGAGTTAGTGAAGATTTCTGAGTGATAGCCTTGGGCTTGTCAGTGCCTAGAGTTTAGACACTCTGGGAATCCATCAGATCCCCTCTCTCCATTCTCAATTTCAAGCCAGACATAGTTATTATCTACCCTTCAAGGTAAGTATAAACAATAATTTATTTTTTAAACAGTGTTTCTATTTATAATAATTCAATTATTATTTTAAAAGTTACTGTATTTTTAGATGTCCTCACCCTCAGTAATGAATAGAAAGAAAAAAAGATATAGGGTAAAGAAAATCTCTGGAAATAAGGAAGAAAAAAATATTGTGGTATTATTTGTCCAACAGATTTTTAAGAGACTACTTCATTTTTCTAGAAAATGATGTGTCAAGAATCAATTATTTTTTGTTTTGAATTACTTGTTGTCTGCTAAATTAAAAGGCTATATTTGTCTATACAACATTTCCATTTAATGTGATATTCCTTATTAATTGATTTGGTGTTTTTATGTTATTTTAGGACCAACTTAAATTTTTTTATTAATTTAAAGCCAGTGGTTCTTCTGAGAATTAAGTATTTTAGCTATACTTTTATATATTTTATATAAATATCTGTATACTTTACATTAAATTTGTTTTGCCTGTTCATTGATTCATTGATTGATTCATTCATTCAACTATTCTGTGAAGAATTTTTCAATAGTTAGGGTAAGTGCTAATGATAAAGAGGATGATAAAGCTACAAATGATGGTAAAGACTTGATCTTTGATGGCAAGAAACTCAAATTCTAGTAGAGTTTAAAGATATTTGAATACTGTAGTTTAACATAGTATAGTGGGAGCCATAATTTCAAGGTATTGGGGGCTATTGTAGTTGAGACCTTTTATGGGCTTCACAAAGGTGTTGGAATTTGAGATGGATCCTAAAGAATGAGTCAGGTTTTGCCAGATAGAGAAGGGAATTAAGCAATTCTAAGAATTTTTTTAAGTATGGTATAAGAGAGTATAGGTTTCATTCTTGAGGCTATAAAAAGCTTCTGGCGCTAGAGTTTAGGTTTAGACTGAAAAAGATAGGAGGAGAGGCTGGCAGGGTAGGTTTGGGCCAGATTGTAAAAACCTCACCTATTGTGATAGATCGAGGAAATATATCTGTGTACCTAATCAGCTTCGGAGTTTTAAGTGGAATACTGTAATGTGAAGCTGTTGTTCTTTAAGAATTTACTAGTAGATGTCATCTTTTTAGATTTATTAAATTGGCTTAGCAATTTATTTTAATGGATTTGTACATTTTATATTATCAACACTATTAGGATAAAATTTAGTATCATTTGTGTTTCTCCCCTAGAGTTTCTCAGCTCTTGTCCTTTGTCACCACTCTCTCCATTCCCAGGAATCTTCCACAATTAGACTTCCAGATTTTCCTTTAGATAAGCTTACCAGCTGCAGTTCAAATCCTGGTATGTAAAAAATAAATTAATGACTCGTGTACCCAAATGTGGAGAAGAGAATTTAATAGTTAATTCTTGGGGATTCATCTCTTCAGTTTGCCTTGTCATGGTCTTCTATAAATATTGTGAGATGTGAGGTTAATTGTTGTATAGTATAAACTATATAAAGATTACAGTGCGTGTTCCAAGCCCTTGAGAAGTTTGCAGGATTAGAGGGGAAAGGAGATATATATCTCAGGTAAGAGTTCTCCAGAGGGAAGACTTAGGCCTGATCTCACAGCAGTGTGCTAAAGGGTAAATTGTGCCTCATACTTGCCCCAATCTGAAGCAGAGGACCTGGAGCTGTCACAATCTAGCATCATCAGTCACTAGTTTATGGTCATCCTGGTGGACACAAGTTCACAGGCACTAGTTGTTTTCCCAGCCTGTGAGCAAGGCTGGCTCCAGGTGCTCAAGGGCAGCCTTTTTCAAAAGACCAAAGAAAACCATTCAGCAGCAGGCTGAGGGAAGGAAAAGCTGGGGGGCACAGAAGAGAGGAAATTAAATCTGAAAATATTTGGTGGAGCACTGACATTGCCTACTATAGTTTCACAAGTGTCATGATAGCATTATCTGGAGTGATGGGAAGGCCCTCTGGGTAGAGGCAACAGCATGCCAAAGGCATGAAATCACAAAGGGCCTGGTATGTTTGGGAAATTGTCATAAGTTGTATGATTAGAGCAAGCCTGTATGGTGAGGAGAGAGGTGAGAACCTTAATATGGATAGTTTTGCATGGGGAGTGAAGCTGTCTTGGTTTTATAATGTGGAGGAAATGGCCAAGCTGTCATTATTAAGTAGGTAAGGGGTGTAGCAATCAGATATATGCTGGAGGAAGATCCCTGCATGGTCAGTAAGGAGGGATGAGGAGAGTGTAGATGCATAGTAAGCATATAGGGGATGGCTGTGACAGTCAGTGAGAGACTCTGCTAGGAGCACAGTCTGAGTAGTGGGGATACCAACTAGATAAAACTCATTTTTGCTGGCTCTTTATTTTACAATGTATTTCCCAAGAGTCAGTGTTTACACTCTGTATACATCTAGAACAGCTTTTTCCTGATTACCACATCTTTTACTTCTCACTCTTTTTGTTTTTGCTCAGAACCTTTTATTTTAACAACTCTCAAATATAAAATAATGTTCAAAAACAGTAAAATGAGGGAAAGCTGGGGTGGTTTAGTGGGTTAAGCACTTGCTTTTCAGCCCGGGGGACTGAGGATCGAACCCAACCCTGGCCCATGCAGACCCATATGCTGAACTGGTGTGTATGTCCCATGCAGGAGTACCCCAGTTTGGTACTTGCCCCCTGGTTTGGCCCCTGACTCAAGGGGGTATGACTCCCATGTGGGAGGCCCCCAGCCCAGTTCCTGCCCTGTGCATTCCCCGCCCAACCATGTGGAACAAAACCATGTCAAATACTGATGATGTACAGCTATGGAGAATGCTCTAGGCCCTCCCCCTTCTCTCTGTCTCTGTTTCTGTCTGACTCTGTCAAAAACAATAAAATAAATCTTAAAAAAAATAGTAAAATGAACATCCATAATTTCTTCAACTAAAATCAACATTAACATACCACATTTGTTTGCTCTCTTTTTAAATTTTTCTGAAACATTTGAAAGAACATAGCAGTTAATATTCTGAAATACTTCAGTATGTGACTTCTCAGAATTAGGACATTCTCCTCCATAACCAAACACTGCTATCACATCCCTCAGCATATTAGCAGTAATTCTGTATCATCTAATAGACACTCCATATTGAAATTTCCCTAAATGTCCCTGTTAATAGACTTTTCAAAGTAAGGCAAACAGAATCGGGAGGACAATTTGATTTGGGGTAAAGAATTTGAGGATAATGAACAGTTACTAATGTTGTGGTTATAACTCTGAAGCTAGATAAATGTGGGTGAGATGAACTCAGACTTAAAAATGAAGAAGAAGGTGCTTTGGGACAAGTAGAGTAGGGGGAGATGAGTTCTGACATGTAGTTTTACAAATGCTGAATGGGGTCTATGGGATATGCATGTAGTCACACCTAATGTGCAATTGAGAGTTCAAGTTAAAATCTTAAGAAAGAGGTCAAACTACAGATAGAAACATGGAAGCCATCCACATACAGGTAGCAGTTGAATGATGGGCGTGGGTAAATTTACTAAGGGAAAGGTGTGGAACAGGAAGAGAAGAGAAAGTAATAAATATTTGCTTATGTAGACTTCTGGGAAATATAAATAATATATTGGTTATTGTTTAAATGTAATTTCAATGTCCTATGTACCTTTCCGCTTACTTTTCTATGGATTATTTTCTGTGATCTCATTCCATATGTTTTTGCTTCTATAAAGGATTCCGTTGCTATGATGACAGTCAAACATACATTTCAATGGTTTTCCCCATATATTCTTTTACTAGGACGTGAAGGGAGGATGGCCATGGATGGTGTTTTAAAAGTATCTGGGAAAAAAAGATGGTGGCATGAGAGGAGAACGCCGATAACTGCCTGGGAAGGGCCTTGTGAACAGAGGGGAATCCACAGGGAAACCCTGAGAAGCAACCTCAACTAAGAGAACCACACAACGCAGAACAACACCCACAGCTTAGAGAAAAAAGGGGAGAGCGGGAGAGGGAAGGGGAAGCAGTGGTTCGAGGACAGAGACTCGGAGCGCAGCCCGGGGCTGGCAAAAACAAAGGGGAATTGAAGGAACACGGTCAAAGTGGAGCTGGACTGAGGGCGGGCTGGAAGCCGAGACCTAGAGAGCGTGGAAGCCCCACAAGACTGTGGACAATTTAACATCTGAACTCAAGGGACAGCACGCAGTGCCCTAATCAGATCACAAAGCCTAAGGTGGAACAAGGACTGTGGAGAAGGGTGGCTGCACTTCCCAGCGGGCAGGGTGAGAGCAGGGCACCAGCCCACAACAGCTCAACACCCCTGATTTACAAAGGAGATTGACTGTGAGGGAGCGCCTTCTGAAGACAGGGCTCTTGGAGTGAGGGCTGGGGCTTGAGTGGGCATAGCTGCATTAGACGTGCCTAGAGTCAATCCAGCAGTCTCAAAAGAGCCGGGAGCATAGAGCGGCTGCCACCCGACCTACGGCCTGTGTGCACAGGGCTTTCGGCGCCCCGCCCACCGGGCCTCTGCAGCACCGCTGCATGCATGCAAGCGCACAACTACTATTGTTTAATAGACATAAAAATAATTGATACCTCCATCTCATTCAATGGGTTGGCACGCGAGTCGAGCGAGTATACTCTTATTTGATAAACTTTGGCACTCAATCGCCAAAAGGTTCGACACCCCTAAACTAGAGGAAAGGATGAGTGAAATCACAAATAGAAACATGGAAATGTCACAGAGGGAAGAAGAAAGGGAAAGGAGAATCAAGAGAAATGAAAGGGCCTAACAAGAACTCTCTGACTCCATCAGAAAGAAAAACATTGAAATAATAGGGGTACCAGAAGGAAGCGAGATGAAATCTTCTCAGAGTCTACTAAAACAAATAGTGGATGAGAATTTTCCTAACCTATGGAAAGAACTAGAACACCAAATTCAAGAGGAAAACAGGAGCCCTAGCTTTATAGACCCTAGCAGATCTTCTCCAAGGCACATGGTTCTGAAAATGTCAAAAACCAGACAAAGAAAAAATCCTCAAGGCTGCCAGAGAAAAACAAAATATAACTTTGAAAGGAAAAACTATCAGGCAGTCACCAGACTTCTCAGCAGAAACTCTGCAAGCCAGGAGGAAGTGGAGCCCAATCTTCAAAATATTAAAAGATAAAAATTTCCAACCAAGAACTAACTTTCCAGCAAAATTAACCTTTAGATATGAAGGAGGAATTAAGGCCTTTCAGATATACAGAAGCGGAAAGAATTCTCCAGCTCAAAACCAGCACTCCAAGAAATAATGAAGGAGTCTATTTGGCCTGAATCAAGAAATCAAAATAAATGGAGAAAAGTTGGGACAACAAAAAAATAAAAACAAAAGAAGAAATGGATAAAGGATATCCTCATAGATCAATCATCACCATGAAGGTAAATTGACTGATTTCACCAATAAAGAGGCACAGGGTAGCACACTGGATTACAAAAACAAAATCCAACCATATGCTGCATACAAGAGACACACCTCAGCCACAAGGACAAACATAGACTCAGGGTAAAAGGATAGAAAACAATACTCCAGGCAAATGGCAGTCAGAGAAAAGTAGGAGTGGCCATACTGATTTCTGATGAAAAAGACATCAGGATAAAAAAAATAATAAGACATAAAGATGGACATTACATCTTGATAAAAGGGACAATACAACAAGAAAACATGACACTCATCAATATATATGCCCCCAATCAGGAAGCACCAAAATTTATAAAGCAACTACTAACATCTAAAAGAAGAATTTGACAAAAATACAATTATAGTAGGAAATCTAAATAAACACCCCCCTGACAACATTGGACAGGTCATCCCAGCAGATAATAAATAAGGAAATTGTAACTTTAAGTGATACATGCAGGAAATGGACATGATTGACATTTACAGGTCATTCCATCCTACAACAAAGAGCAATACATTTTACTCTACTACACATGGGACATTTTCAAGGATAGACCATATCCTGTGACTTAAATCAAACCTCACCAAATTTAAGGGCATCCAAATCATACCAAGTGTATTCTCAGACCACAAAGCGTTGAAACTAGAGATCAATTGCAAAAGATCAAGTGCAGAGAGGACCACATATACATGGAGATTGAACAACATGCTATTAAAAAGTGACTGGGTCAAAGAGGAAATAAAACAAGAGATTAAAAAAATTGTAGAAACGAATGACAATGAAAACACGATGTACCAGAATTTCTGGGACACAGCAAAAGCAGTATTAAGAGGGAAATTTATATCATTACAGGCCTATCTCAAGAAACAAGAAAAACTACAAGTAAACACCCTCACATGTCTTCTTATAGAGCTAGAAAAAGAAGAACAGAGGTTCCCCAAAGCCAGCAGAAGAAAAGAGTTAATAAAAATCAAAGCAGAATATAATAAAATTCAGAATAGAAAAACAATAGATAAAATTAATGCCACAAAGAGCTGGTTCTTTAAAAAACTCAATAAAATCAACAAACCACTGGCTAGGCTCACCAAAGGACAAATAGAAAAATTGCATATTTCCAGAATACGAGACGATAGGGGAGAGATTACAACTGATGCTGCAGAAATACAAACAATCATAAGAGATTATTATTAAAGACTCTATGCCAACAAATTTGACAACCTAGAGGAAATGGACAAATTTCTAGAAACATATAGTTTACCTAAACTGAACCAAGAAGATTTGGATAACCTCAATAGACCAATAAACAGTACAGAACTTGAAACAATTATCCAAAAATTGCCCAAAGGCAAAAGGCCTGGACCAGATGGCTTTATCAATGAATTCTACCAGTCATTCAAAGAAGAACTAATGCCCATCCTCCTCAAACTACTCCAGAAAATTCAACAGGAGGCAGTACTTCCCAACTCTTTCTATGAAGCTACTATCACCCTAATACCAAAACCTGGGAAAGACAATACCAAAAAGGAAAACTACAGGCCAATCTCACTGATGAACACTGATGCAAAAATCTTAATTAAATTTAGCTAACAGAATACAATACATTAAAAAGATTATTCACCATGACCAAGTGGGGTTCATCCCAGGGGCACAAGGATGGCTCAACATACGCAAATCAATCAATGTAATCCAGCACATAAACCAAAAAAGGATAAAAACCACATGATTATCTCAATTGATGCAGAAAAAGCATTTGACAAGATACAACACCCATTTATGATAAAAACACTGAATAGAATGGGAATTCAAGGAAAGTACCTCAACATAATAAAGGCTATATATGACAAACCCTCAGCAAATATTATAGTGAATGGGGAAAAGCTGAAGCCTATTTTCCTAAAATCAGGAACAAGACAGGGATGTCCCCTGTCACCACTGCTGTTCAACATAGTTCTGGAAGTTCTAGCCAGAGCAATCAGACAAGAGAAAGGAATAAAAGGTATTAGAATCAAGAGAGAAGAAGTTAAACTGTCACTCTTTGCAGATGACATGATCATGTATATAGAAACCTCTAAAGACTCTATCAGAAATCTATTACAAAAAATAGACAAATACAGTAAAGTCGCAGGCTACAAAATCAGTGTCCCAAAATCTACTGCATTTTTGTATGCCAACAATGAAGCTTCAGAAAGAGAAACAAGAAGATCTATTCCCTTTACCATTGCAAACAAAAAAATGAAATATCTAGGAATAAATCTAACAAACAACGTGAAGGACTTATACACTGAAAACTATAAGACACTCTTAAAAAACATTAAAGAGGACACAAAGAAATGAAAAGACATTCCATGTTCATGGATTGGAAGAATCAACATTGTTAAAATGGCCATACTCACCAAAGCAATATACAGATTCAATGCCATTCCAATCAAAATCCCACAGTCTTTCTTTCAAGAAATAGATTAAAAAATCATCAAATTTGTATGGAACCACAAAAGACCATGAATCAAAAAAGCTATCCTAAGAAAGAAGGATAAAGCTGGGGGCATCTCACTGCCTGACTTTTATCTGTACTATAAAGCCTCAGTAATCAAAACAGCTTGGTACTGGCAGAAAAAGAGACACACGAACCAATGGAACAGAATTGATAACCCAGAAATAAACCCACAAATTTATAGACAGATTATTTTTAATAAAGGATCAAAAAATATACAGTGGGGAAAAGAAAGCCTCTTCAGTAAACGGTACTGGGAAAATTGGAAAACCACATGCAAAAGGCTGAATGTGAACTGTGATCTCTCACCATACACCAAAATTAACTCAAAATGGATTAAAAACCTCCAAATAAGAAAGGAAACAATAAATTACATAGAAGAAAACATTCGCACTAAACTTATAGACCTGGGATTCAGGGAGGACTTTATGAATCTGACCTCAATGGCAAGGGAAGTAAAAGCACAAATAAACAAATGGGACCTTATCAAGCTAAAAAGCTTCTGCGCTGCAAAGGAAACCATCAACAAAGCAAAGAGGTAACCAACCACCTGGGAGAAAATATTTGCAAACAATGCCTCTGATAAGGGGCTAATATCAAAAATATACAAAGAACTTGTACAACTCAACAAGAAAAAAACAAGCAATCCAATTGCAAAAGGGGCAGATGACCTTAACAGACACTTCTCCCATGAAGACATACGTATGACCAATAGATATATGCAAAAATGCTCCACTTCACTAGCAATTAGGGAGATGCAAATAAAAACCACAATGAGATACCATCTTACACCTGTTAGAATGGCTATAATCAACAAGACAAGGGATAACAAGTGCTGGAGAGGCTGTGGAGAAAAAGGAACCCTCATACACTGCTGGTGGGAATGTAAACTGGTACAACCACTATGGAAGGCTGTATGGAG
>PVKE010044737.1:0-12888 GCA_004027555.1 Craseonycteris thonglongyai | reverse complement strand
GTTGAGGATATGGAAAGAGGAATTTGGGAAAGGAGTGCCATGACAGGTAGGAAGACAGGAAACAGAATATTTGTAAAGAAGTAATATTCTGAGCTGGAAACAAAATCTGATTGCAAAGGCCAAGGCTGATTTTGGCTGAGAATGGTTTGAATTGGAAGAAGCATGTTTGGAGAACCCAGAGACTGATTCTCAATGTTTACTTACAAAATCAGAGGTAAACATAAGACTAAGTATTTAGAATGGGGAAGGAAAGGATAGGACAAGATTAGATTGGGTCAATAGTTATTTATTGGAATAGTTTACCACAAATGCAGAGCAATAGCAGCCTAACATGTTTAAAATTATTAAAGGGAAACCAGAAATCAGCTTCAATTTATATAAAACTTCACAGTACAAAAGTTGTGCCAATAACTATTGTAGCAGGGATGGCTGTAGTGTGTTCACCTTAAAGCTAGGTTTAATATCACATTAAATTATGCTCAAATATATATTTCTAAGTAAAGCTTTAGTAACTTTAGTTTTGTAGCTGTGAATGATATATAATTTGTTGGAGAATATAACAAAATGAAAGGAAACCTAATGGTACTTTGGATATAGGTAGATATATTCCAAACAAAATATATTGTCAAAAAGCAGAACTAAAACACAAAGTCCATGGAAAATAGACAGTCAGTGTAATACCAGTTGGCATCAATGAAGTGTACTGAGAAAAATTTGTCCAGTTCAAATATCGTTTTGATTACAGAAGCACTTTACTGACTACACACACTTGAAAGAAAGACAAACTACATTAGGGTTATCAACAGGAAAGGACTGTATAGGCACCAAACTAAGTAGCCTTGGTTGCCAAACCACTCTCCTTATTATGTCAAGAGGATAAAAGACACCAGAGGTACCTGCTTAACATGGTCCCAGGATAAGATGGCCCCCAAAGATTCAGGACAGGATGTTGATGAATATATCGTTGTTTGGAGGGTAGATGCTGGGGGAAGGAGGGCTTTTATTTTAATATCAAAACCCGAGTTTGAGATCTTTCTTAATTTTGCAAACCTATTGCTGTTCTGTTTTCTCTGGATGCACGCTCAGGGTAGAAGTTCTCCGAGACACACACCCATGTCCCTGACACACAGTTGCCTCTCCTGTGGTATTACACAGTGAGTACACAGAGTATTGCAGGGAA
The DNA here is from genome assembly GCA_004027555.1 of Craseonycteris thonglongyai. Classification (NCBI taxonomy): domain Eukaryota; kingdom Metazoa; phylum Chordata; class Mammalia; order Chiroptera; family Craseonycteridae; genus Craseonycteris; species Craseonycteris thonglongyai. Next base: position 11,708 of record PVKE010044737.1, on the reverse strand, counting down.
ACTGAGAATAGACCATAAGTTTGCTTTCCCGCTTCCCTAGGGAGTCAGTTTATTATACTCAGCCTAGTCCAGGCTGTCCCACTGCTGAGTTTTATTCTCTCTGCACTCACCATTTCTCAGAAAGCTAGGCCACGCCCTGAAGGGGAAGTCAAATGGAGCACCATTTCTTTATAAAAAGAAAGCTTTGTATCAGAAGTGATTTTGAAGCTTCAGGTAGTTTGTTGACCTGAGAACTGATTATATGCAAGTATAAGTCAAATACCTGGAGTAGAAAGGAAATAGAAAAAGAGAAAACTACTTTAAAATGACCAAGCAAAACCCAGAAAGACAACTGGAGGGAGCGCAGGTTGGGTAATGTGGCCTGGCTCTGTCACCATGCTCGACTTTTCTGCCAGAGCGCTCATTCTGTAGGAGCTGCTCAGCCTTGCGTCTGTGTCTCCCCTGGATCCCTGCACCCTCTGCAGCAGTACTGACTGTCTGCTTGGGCCTCCTGAGGCCCATCACCACCCTTTCCACTTCTCAATTCCAGTCGCCGGACAAGGAAACTGCCCTCCCCTGGCCTGCGGTTGTATCTGCTCCAGTTGTACCTGTCCCATCATAAGAGGTGAAGCTTCTGAATCTGCTCCTTTCCCAGTGGGTGCATGGCCATGGCTGGGGTGGGTCACAATGAGAAAGTCTGTTCCTAATGGTCTGATTAATTGTTAGATGTTAGAATATCAGCATATGGTTTCAGAGACGATTTTCCCCCCCTTAAACATTTGTTCATTTCTGGAGTTTACCCAAACTCACACAGTAAGGGAATTCAGCATCAACAAGATGGCAGGCATGATAATATCCATTCTCCAGTTTTTTTAATTTTGATATTTTTCTGGCCCATGGGCTGAGTTTGATGCTAAATTAAATAATCCTTCATATTTATAATTATTTTCAATGAATTTTAGTTAAGCAAGGTTTACATAGAAGAGTTTTGCATTTCTGTGACAAACGACAGATGGCAAAGCCAAATCCTGACAGCTATGGCAGCTATATATCTGACACAGGAAACATTTTTCAAGAATCAGTATTTTCATCCCTTTTTCTAATTCTGTTTGAGTGCCAAGAGTAAGCTAGGAATCAGATATAAAGAATTCCAACAAAAGAAAAAAAATACACGTTACTTACTTGAATTCTATTGTTTTTTTTATTCGACTCCACCATTGGTATGAGCGTAAAGCAAAAAGAGGTTTCCATTGTTCAGTTTCCACGTCTGTTTTTGGGTGGGGGGGGGTCTCCAAACTTTTGACTTCCCTGGGCCACACTGGAAGATGAAGACTTGTCTTGGGCCACACATAAAATACACTAACACTAGCGGTAGCTGATGAGCTAAAAAAAAATTGCAAGAAAATCTTTTAATGTTTTAAGAAATTCTACAAATTTGTGTTGGGCTGTATTCAAAGCCATCCTGGGCCACATGTGGCCTGGGGGCCGTGGGTTGGACACGTTTGGTTTATGGCTTCTGGGACATGTGCTCACCTTGTACATGAGGAGGAGGAGGGGATTGTGTTGTACATCCCTTCGTTGTGTTGTGTTCTCACTCTAATGTGCTGCAGGCCAAGGTGTGGCATTGTACATCATGCTGCTGTTTCAGAGGAAGGGAACAATGGGTTGAACATAGGCTAGCAGATTGCCCTTGGTCCTTGGGAGACAACCGAGTTTTGGAGAAATTACTCAGGTCTTTTGATATTTGGTGCTTTAGTCTCAGTATCAGGAAGATATGTACAAGTATGCAGGACCTTACAGAGGGACACTTAACCTTCTAAAGCTTGAGTGTTATCATCTGCAAAAGGAATATAAACATCTCCACTTTCCTATTTCCAGGACTGTAGTCAGATTCAAATTACGTGACTTGAAGAAAGTTCTTAGTAATCTGTACTGAGCTATAGTGTTGCCATGGAACTCTCATTTGGTACCATAACTGTGGATCTAAGTCCCTCAAAAGAGGACTTGGGGTGCCTGTTTGCAGGCTGGTTCTTACTCTCCATGGCTGTCCTAGCAAGTTGGTGGGTTAGACAGCAGGGGCTGAGGCAGGGCTTCTGCTTGTCATATCCCATCTGCATCACCTCTCAGCTGCTACTACTAGAGACTCTGTGACAAAACAAGCTGGAGAGGATACTTGGCAATTAGTCTTTACCCACTCCCCACCCAGGCTTGCTTGTCAATATCAAACATAAGGTTTTCTCCCCCCTCGCCCCCCAAACTTGAAATGTTTCCACTTAGTTGCAAAAAATGCCAATTAATTCTCCAGCAGGAAGAGTGTTACTGGAACTGAATTCCTGAAAGCCATCAGGACCAAATCTCTGAGAGTCTGACAGGGCCTCATTACGTGGACACTCAACAGCCTGTTTAATACCAGTCAACTTTCAGCACTGAAAATCTGTCCTCTGTGACTCAGGACAACTTATACTGTGACTCAGTATAATTTGTTCAGCATTCCAGTGATACTAGTAGTCATGAGGTCAGGATGGCTTCAAGATCCAGGTGAATTATTTTATCTACATTATTAGAGAAAATTATTCTTTTCTATCTTCCCTGTTTATCCTCCCCCCCACTCCATACACATCTTATTGGCCACACATACTTTTGAGTATTACTCTTAAACCTTATTGAATCTGTCTTCTTTTCTCTAGAAGAAAGATAGACTTTTTCTTGCCTCATCTGAACCATTGTAGTACCTTCATGCAATTGACCTTCTAGCAGCAGTCTTCCTCCCTCCAATACAGCCTTTCTCCACTCTGCTACCAGAGTTGTCCCCAACGACATATACCAGGACTTAGTGTTTCCTTGATTAACGCTTCAGTGCTTCCTTAAGAACAACAGGATTATGTCCGATGCTCTAGCAGGAACTACAAGGCCATATTGTTCCACTCAATCAATAGTCTGCATTTCTTAAACACGACTCTAAGATCATCTGCTTCAAAAAGCGGGTTGTTTGTTTAAAATGAGTATAATGCGGCACATAGATAACGTAATGTAAAATTGTACCCCTGAAACCTATGTAATTTTTATCAACCAGTGTTACCCCAATATATTTAACAATAAATAGATAAACAAACAAATAAGTGTAAATTAAAATGAGTATTGCAGGGCTCCACCCTAAAAGTGCTGAATTACAATTTTCGGGGAAGGGTCTATCACATCTGCATTTTAAACCACAGTCCCAAGTGACTTTTTTATGTGAGGATAACTTCCACTGCAGTAGAACAGGAGGACAGAAACTCCTGGGGGCCAGAAAGCAACTGTGCCTATTCTATCTGTGTCTATTCCCCATATTTTTCTGGCACTACTGTGAGCTCACTAAATATTTGTTTAATAAAAAATAAATTAAAAAAAGATATAAAATGAGCCTAACTCAAAATTCACCAAGGAGGTCGTTTGTTGACTAGAAACAAGCATGAGGAAACTTAATGGAGTGCTGGGAATATTCTGTATTGATCTGATCTATGGCTTCATATATTTATGTAAGTGTGACAGTTCACTTAAGATTAATGCATTTTATGTACCTAACTGTGTATATATATTACCGGTATATGTTGTATGTTATAAGTTATACCTCAATATGAATGAAAAAAATTGACTCAATCAGTGAATCAAGCTCAATCTTTTACTTCCTATTTACATATTCAAAGTAGGTTTTCTTTCCAGTCTTTCTTATCTTGGTCAACAATCCACCTCTCTAGCCACCAAGGCTTAATTCCTTAGTGATTTAAAAAATCTATTTCTATTCATAGTCCTGAGGAAAACAATTCTAAGTCCCTCTTTTTCCTCTACAGTGTCTCATAAGGCTTCCTTCCTTTCCCACATCAATGGCACTGCTTCATTCAGGCCTGATTATTTGAAATTCAGCTCTAATTATGCCATCTCAACCCAATTGAAACTCCAAATGGTTCTATGATGCTTAAAAAGTGCTGCTTATATTTGACCTTCATTAGCTGATCTTAACCTACCTATACTGCTTGCTTGTCTCTCTTGGCATAAACACCTAGTGCACCCTGTATTTTAATCAATCTTCTCGACTGTTATTTCAGGTCCTTGTGTCTTTACTCATGCTCTTTATACTGCCCAGAAAGCCTTTATCCCCTTTTTATCTTCTGAGAGCCCAGCTCTGATCCTCTGTCTGCAAAGAATCATACACTCCTGAATGTTCTTAATGCGTGAGAGCTTATTGATTCAGAATAAGCCTGGGTCCTGCAAGTCTCCAAGCCCAGAGAAAAAATATCAAGTTGGTGGGGAAGAGTACCATGTAACTCTTTCCTAGAAGCCATAGGGCTCTTACACTGTGCAGAAAGATAAAGGGTTTGGGATGGCTAGTATGCATGAGGTGCTAAACCGCAACTGGCTCTTAATCTCCTACAGCCACACATTGGCTAGATGGAAGGAGAGTGGCCCCCGCATATAGTCAAGATGGCTGCAGTCTCCATCCTGTGAACGTGAATTAAAAATCACCAGTGGATTTGAGAAGGGAAGGAAAGGAGGCGCTTTCACTTTGAAATACATCTCAGTTCGTAAATGCAAATAGGAGATATTTATAAGTTTATGTGCAAGTAAGACTATTATTAATATTTACTATTTGAAAAAAAGTTCAAGTCAAAAAGTTCTTTTTTATATATTGCCTTTAATCCTAATAAAACCTCTATGGAGGTAGTGTTGTTACCTCTATTCCCATTTTTAAAACTAATATGTTCTTTATAGTGGTTAAGAGATTTTAGATTTTATAGAAAGTGGTATACTGGTAAGTAACCTTCCCATCTGGCAAACACCAAAATGTTCTCTGTATCTATTCATTTATTTCTGTTTTGTTTGTTCCTTTATTTTGTGCTTTAGAATTCATACCTACGCAAAATCACACGGCATCCATCCTTCTCTGTCGGACACATACCATTCAACACAGGCCCCTCCATGGTTCCACAGATGGCAAGAATCCATTTCCTTCCATGGCTGACCAATATTCTGTGGTGTATATATGCCATTTCCTTTTTTATCCAGTCAGGCAGCCACCACATTTTGGCCATTGTAAACAAGGCTGAAATGAACGTATAGATGAGCATGTCCCCTTGAAGTAGCATTTTAGGTTTCTTTGGATAAATACCCACAAGTAGGATTACTGGGTTCTTCTTTATCTCTTGTTATAACCTTTGTTTTAAAGATTATTTTGCTGGTATAAGTATTGCTACCCAGCTCTTTTTATTTGTTTGTTTCCATTTTCATAAAATATCAGTTTCTATCTTTTTTCAGTCTGTGTGTGTCTTTCAATCTGAAGTGAATCTCTTGTGGGCAGCATGTATAAAGGTCTTATTTTCTTATCCATTCAGCCACCCTATCTTTTGAATGGAGCCTTTATCCATTTATATTTAAAGTAATATTGATAGATATATAGTTTTTGCCATTTTATTATTCATATTTTTGATCTTTCTTTTTATTTTTTTTTCTTACAGAAGTCCCTCTATGATTCCTTATAATACTGATAATAAACTACTTTAGCATTTTTTGGGGGGGTCTGGGAAGCTTTTTACCTGTTCTTCAATTCTGAATGATAGCTTTGGTGGGTAGAATAATCATGGTTGTTGGTCCTTGCTTTTCATCACTTAGAATATGTTGTGCCAATTTCTTCTGGCCTGCAAAGTTTCTGTTGAGGAATCAGCTGACAGTCTTATGAAAGCTCCCTAGTAAGTAACTAACGGCTTTCCTCTTGCTGCTTTTAAGATTCTCTGTTTGTCTTTAACCTTTGACATTTTAATTGCAATATATCTTAGTGTGGGCCTCTTTGGGTTCATTTTGTTGGGACTCTCTGTGCTTCCTGGGCTCATATGTCTACTTCCTTCACTGGGTTAGGGAAGGTCTCCATCATTAGTTTTTCAATTTCTGCCTTCTCTTGTCTCCTTCTGGTAATTTATGATAAAATTTTGGTACATTTGATATCCTAGAGGCCCATTAAACTACCCTCATTATTTATTTATTTATTTATTTTGCTGTTCTGGTTGGTGTTTTCTGCTACTTTATCTTCTGAATCACTGGTTTGATCCTCTGCTTCTTCTCACCTACTGTTGGATCCCTCCAATGTATTTTTCATTATTGTATTATTTTGGCTGATTTTATTTTATGTTTCTTATCTCCATTTATATGTTTCCTTTCTTCTGAAGCTTTTACTGAAATTATTGAGCATAACCAGTGTTTGGAACTCTGCATCAGGTAGATTGCTTGCATCTATTTTTACTTCTTTTTCTGGAGATTTGTTCTGTTCTTTCATTTGGGCCATGTTCCTTTGTGTCCCCATTTTGGCTATCTCCTTGTGTTTGTTTCTAGGTATTATGTAGAGCTGCTGTGCCTCCCGGTCTTAGTAGAATGGCCTTATGTGGTAGGTAGCCTGTGGGGTCCTGTGGTGCAGTCCCCTTAGTCACCTGAGCTGGGTATTACAGGTGTGTCCATGTGTAGGTTGCATGTGTGCTCTCCTGTTGTAGTTGAGACTTGTTTGCTGTTTTCACAAGAATGAGAGGCATTGGCTTGGGCTGATTGGTTGTGAGGTCCGGTCACTATTACGGTGCAGGAGCTATTGTACAGGGGTTGACCCTGTGGAGCAGCATTCGCTTTAGCAGGGCTCTCTGATGCCTACCCAGTCTGCTCTTTGGGTGTGTCATCCTATGAGGCAGCTGGATGAAGCTCCAGCACAGTCTGAAACTGGTTACATGGTATCCTATTCTCAGAGCCTCCTGGAAAGGGCCCCATGACAGGCCAAGTTCAGCTACAGCCTGTGCCCTGTCTGGGGCCACCTGGCATGAGCCACAAAGCAATCTGCAAATGACCACCATCCATGGAGGTGCCTCAAGAGTCCAAGCTGCAAATCCAGTCCAGCTGCCTGCCACTAGTGCCAGGCTTGGGGTTGCTCAGCAAGAGGTACAGGACACCCCAAAGCCAGATGTTGTTTGTTTGGGTTTGGCGAACCTTTGAAAGATTTTAGGGAAGTCTGCAGCATAAGCCTAGATAGGCTGCTGGTATAAAAAAGCCACTGGACTTGTCTTGAATGTTGGGTGGGACAGGGGCTCAGGGAACCACCAGAGTGAGGAGGATTATCAGTGTTAGCCAGGTTGGTCGAGACTCAGATATGGTGGTTGCCTGAGTCACATGCCAAAAGGTCGGAGGGCTCAGGAAGAAACAATGGCTTTTGTCAGCTCCTCTATCTGGGTAAAAGCTGGCCCTTCAGCCCTTGCCCTGAAGCCAGACAATGACTAGCTCCTTGTGTGTCCCAGTGACTTTTTAGCTGCTGCCCCAGCATGGGCACTCAGAGCAAGTGAGTCTGTCCGTGAGTAAATCTGTGGGTGGACCCTTTAAGAGGAGCTCCTGGGAATATAGCCACTCTCAGTAATAAAATTCAGCCACAACCTCCACTGGTTTTCACAGCCAGAATGTGTGGGGACTTCTCTTCTCAGTACTGGAGTCCTGGGCTAGGGAACCTGGTGTGAGGCTGAAATTCCTTGCTCCTCAGGGGTGACCTCTGCAACCAAGATATCCCTCCCTATTTGTAATGGCCATACTTGGGTGGGGGATCAACCTATTCTGCTCCTCTGACCCTCTTAGCATTCTCAAGGTGGCTTCTCCTGGATACCTTAGTTATAGGGCTTTGGTTCAGCTAGACTTCAGACAATTAGCAGTGATGGTTGCACTGTAGTTGTAATTTTGATGTGGTCATGAGAGGAGGCAAGCACAGCATTTACATACTTCACCATCTTGACCAGAATCGATGCAGAGTATTTTATAAACCTTGTGCTTTGAAGTAAAATGAAATGTTTTCTTAATATTTTAATTTTACTTAACATTTTTAACTTGAAGCTAGAGGAAGGTGCATACATAAACATATATGCATATCATATACATATAGTTGTATGTGTATATTTATAGGTATAATATATGTGAATTTTCTGTAAGCTAAACCTGTGTTGAAATAAGCATTTCAGCAACCTAGAGAATACAACATAAGGATTCTATGATTCGTTATATGATTTAAAGAGTTAAAGATGTTGGAAAGCTCAACTTTATGTAGTTCTCTCAAATTAAAGTCTATGTAGAAAGTAGAACTTCATTAACGAGCCTAGAATTTCTTTGAGGTTTTTTATATTAAAGGAATGAAAAACTGTGGGGTTTTCCTGATCTTATTTTCAAATCAGACTGTTCTTATTCCAGCATTAAATTTTCCTAAATGAACTATGAGACCCTAATGTTATGTTTCAGGGAAAGCTTAACAACAGTAATAAACAGATAATATTAATTTTGTATTATATGCCAGTCATTATAGTTTGTTACTTACTCCTCATAACTATTATAGGCCATTAATATTGCTACTGTGTAAATAAGATAAATGAGACAAAGGGAAGTGATGTAATTTTCTCACCATCACACAGTGAGAAGGTTACAGGAATGGTATTTGTCTTAGTCTAGTTTTCCTTTCTAGGTAAAACAGATTTCAGGGTGATGGTTTGTGAGAATCAAGAATGAGGGACTAGGGGGAATAAAACTGGGAAGGACAAAAAGTCAATTTAAGAGTCTTAATTATTAAGATGCTGACTACCACTGTGAAACTGGATCCCTTTAGGAACTTCAAAAGTGATGCAGTCCAACAGTTCTTGAAATTATCCACCAGAGGATTAACAGGGACAAGCATTTACCCATTGGCTCCCGTCTTCCTTGAGTGTTACCCTAGGAACCTTTAATCCTCACCCCAACATACACATGCACGCATGCACATGCATGCACCTGTATGCGTGCTACTAGGCTACATAAGCTGTTGAGTCCTAACTGAATTTTCCTGCTTTAACATTGAAAAAAACCTGAGGTCAAAGAGAAAAAAAGTACAAAAACAGGCAAATCCCTTATAGAATTTATCAAGTCAGAGATGGAATCAGAAATGAGGTTGAGAGGATGTGAGGCCAAACATAAGACACATTTATCATAGTTCACACTTGCACTGCTAAGAACTTGTGCTTTATATTAAAAAAAAATCATGACTTCAAGGTAGTGGCTAACTGCAATTTGCAAATGATTTAATATTTACCTGCAACTAATATACAGTAGACTCTCAGTTAACTGAAACCCATGGGGACTGGTAGATTCCAGATAAATAAAAGTAGATTCTTTGTTAACCATAACTCAAGCAACAAGCACTCTCAAGGTTGAAGAGTCTGCTGTAACGGTACATGTCAATTATACCTCCATAAAAATTAATTTTTTAAAAAAGATTTATTTTATTTTTTGACAGAGTGAGAAAGAGAGAGACAGAGACAGAGAGAAGGGGGAGGGCTCAGAGCAGTCTCCATAGTTGTACGTCATCAGTTTTTGACATGGCTTTGTTCCACACAGGTGGGTGGGGCTCCGCAGGGCATGAACTAGGTTGAGGGCCTTCTGCATGAGAGGCATGGCCCCTCGAACCAGGGTCTAAACCTTGGGCTGAGAACCAAACTAGGGGCCTCCTGCATGGGAAGCACACCTCAGTTCAGCATATGGGTCCACATGGGCCCGGGCCAGGATTCGATCTTGGTCCCAGGGGTTCAAAGTGAGCACTTAACCCACTGAGCCATTTTGGCTTCCCCCCAAAATTAATTTTTAAAAGATAATATTTAATGGTTAGTGGAACCAACCACTTGGTACTGGTCCCAAGGCCATAACTGGTATTTATCTCTTCTTCATCACTCTTTCCAGATTTTCCTATCTCCAGTTAGCACTTTAGCTAGTCTAGGTTGCTTGCCTTCTAGGGTGACTCAGATCTTCATCCCTGAGCAGGCTGAGCCTTACAGGGCTGTGTTTGCTGCCATTGTATATTCACCATTCTCACCATATCTTTTTTTTTAAAAGATTTATTTATTGTTTTTGACAGAGACAAAGAGATACAGTCAGAGACAGAGAGAAGGGGGAGGGCCCAGAACAGTCCCCGTAGTTGCACATAATTGATTTTTTCACATAGTTTCATTCCACAGGTGGGCAGGGCTGCACAGGGCAGGAACCGGGCTGGGGTCTCACCCCCGTGAGAACTGAACTGGGGGCACTCTCCAGTTCAGCATATGGGTCCGCACGGGCCGCGGCTGGGATTCGGTCCTCGGTCCTCAGGGCTGCAAAGTGAGCGCCCAACCCTTAATCCACTAGACCGTAATGTTTTAGGGATAAAAATATATAAATTCTTTAAGAAAACCATTAAGAACGGTGGTGATAAGTGCCGGTCTTCCTCCCTTTGGCCTTTAGGTCCTAGTTTTTATTTTAGATATTGAGAGATAAATCACCATATACTGATAATTGGTTTACTTTATATACTTCCTGCAAGAGGATACAGTTGTGAAAACCTACCAGATATTGACCCTGAGATGACACCTCCAAACTGAGCCTTCAATAGCTTACTTCATTATTCTATTACTGTAACTACTTCCAGGTACATAAACAAAACTAGTTTGTGGGATTCCAGGAGAGCTCAACAAGTTTAACACTTGCCTTGTAACCACGAGATCCAAGAATTGAATCCAGCCTGGGCCGTGCAAACCCATATATTGAACTGCAGATCTACTGGTAACTGCCATATGGCAGTGGATATTCTTACCTCTCGTGAGTGAAGCCCTCCGTTCGGTTCTGCCCTGCATGGCCCTGCGTCCACCTTATGTGGAATGAAACTATGTCAAGAAACTGGTGATACACAACCATGGAGAATGCTCTGGGAGGGAGGGCCCACCTTCTCACCTTCTCTCAAACAAAAAAAGACATCTTAAATAAAAAAATAAAGTTTGTACCCATTGTCATACCCCATCAATCACCTGTCATCTATTAACCACCCCCTGCCCCCACTGGTATTTTGTCTCCTTGTGTTAGTGTTAGCTCAGGCATTGTTTCCAATAGGTCTCAAAGTGTTTGGGTGTGCACTCCTTTCCCTAATACACAATTACTCTGGTAAATGACCATGAGTACTGTTGGGTGAAGGATTAAGTGAATATATATCTTAGTGGCATTTTAGGGATATTCCTCAAGGGGACACAATTTCCCCCTCAATCAGTGGCCTCTGGTTTGGATCTAGGAACTTCATGAGTGCTTTGTCAAGAATGGAGCTACACGGTACAGATGTAATGTGAGAGTTCTATATTGTTGGAATAGTCAGTCTGCCACAGAAAACGGTAATTAATGGGATCATGAGACTTATGTGTTTAACACAGATAGTAAATAATCTGGGAGCTTATGATACATAGGTAAAGCTCCTAGGATGTGTTAAATATAGATAATGAGTAAACAAGGATCCTATGAAGCAGCCAAAATTTATAAGACATATTAAATATGTCTTACATGTAAATGAGTTAGTAAGACATGCTAAAGATGTGCATAGAACAAATAGCCACGATGATGGAACAAAGGTGAATACTACTTGTAGATCAAAAGGAATAAAAAGTGCTTCCTCTGGGTTGATAGCACTAGATATAGTCTATGGAAGAAATGCGTATAAAACCCATAGTTCTTCAACAGGCTAATTGGCAACTTCCTGTTATGACTGGGTATACTTGTCTCTGCATCTTTCTTATACAGGAAATATGAGTCACTGATCCAGGAAACCTGTTTATGACCACTCTTGCTCTATCTTCAACTCTGGATCTTTTAACAACAAGAGAGGAGGTGGGGGGGAGAGAGGGGGAGAGAGAGGGGGGGAGAAAGAGAGA
>PVKE010044736.1:0-12887 GCA_004027555.1 Craseonycteris thonglongyai | reverse complement strand
CTCGCTTTGAGGCCATGAGGACCGAGGATCGAATCCCGGCTCCGGCCCAGGCAGGACCCACATGCTGAGCTGGGGAGTTCCCACAGTTCGGTTCTCTAGCTGTCTCTGTCTCTGTCTCTCTCTCTATCTGTCAAAAAGTAAAATAGAAATAACTATGCACTGAAGACAAAAAGATAATTTCTCTCTATAAATGTGAAAAGATAAAAAAAAAAAAGAAAAAGAATAAATGGAGATAAACATGTCAGGCACTTAGTGCAGTAGCTAGCATATAACAAATGTTAACCAAAATGTAGACAAAATCAAGAGAAGAGCTTGAGAAAGAACTGAAACCATCTGACAAGCTGAATAAAGGGGTATATAAATGAGTTGATAGTGTTTTCCAAAGTTGGTAGCAAGAATGATTTCCATCCTATCTGCTCTTCTGCAGTGTGAACTTGCCACTCCTCCCATCCTACTGTGTCCCCACCACCTTGAATCTGGGCTGGCTTTATGATTCCTTTGACCAATAGAAAATAGCAGAAGTGATTTGCCATTCTAGGCACAGCCCTTAACTTTCCTGGCAACTTCTGTGTTATACCTTTAAGGGACCAGCCACTATTAAAAAAAAAAAAGTGCTACTACCCTGAGACCAACATACTGTGAGAATCCCAAGACAGGTTGAGAGACCCTGGAAGATGAAGCCATGTAGCAAAAGAGAGGCCAAGGAACCCCCCAGGGCACCAGGCAGGAGACTGAAACAGCCATCTTGGAAATAGACTCTCCCAGCCCCTAGCCACCCAAATGCCTCTCAATCAAGTCTTTCCCAAATTCCTGACTCAAAAAAATTGTCATCAAAATAAAATGGTTATTTTAAAGTCACTAAGTTCTGTGGTGATTTGTTATATGGCAGTAGATAACTGAAATGGAAGTGGAAGTTCTTTGTAAAATATACAACCTCACAGGAGCTTTAAACCAACTTTTTACAGGTGGGTAGAACACATTAAACCTATTGTTTTCATCATATGCTAACAGTCAACCTCCCAGTAGCCAAAGAATATGTCTGACATTTATTTAGGATGCTTCAATAATTCCTAAATTCTGAGTAGGGCATTTTGTTATAAAGGCCATTTGTCCAGTTACTAGGGATATTTATTCATTCATTCCACAGACATGTGATATGTACTGACTATGTGTCTGGCACTATTCCAGATGTTGGAGATACAGCAATGAACATGTCAGATCAAGTCCCTGCTCTCATGCAACTGGTACAGATACATCTCTGCTCTAGTTACTCTTTGTCCCATCACCAAATCTATTCTCTTCCCTTCTATGAACCCTGGAGACTGACCTCTATAGTCTGCATCATCACAGCTCCTCAACTTCTGGCTTCCTCATTAAACTGCAGAGGGCTTACCGAAGGAAGGGGCTATTGGTTTCAGACATTGGAAGGCACCAAAAGAGCAAACGGCAGAAGGAAAGAAGGGTCAGAAGCATAGGCAGCATCCAGCGATATGCCCCACACTCTGCCTACATTCTAAGCGACAACCCCAACACTGGGGAGATCAAAGGAATCTGAGTTCATGCTCACAGATGATCCTGCCTCCATTCCATTTGAGACACTCTACACCCCCAGAGCTGAGGAGCCATGCTAACAATCATCCTTTCCTCTGCCATCTGAGGAGGGTCTTTTAGTCAGCACACTGCCCACTGATCACCTAGAAGGACTGCTGCCTATGTGCCCCAGACTCAGTATCTGACTGCTGCATTATAATCCAACTGCTCCAATGGACAAGCCCCCTACACAAACACTCACACACAACCTGAGGCTCTCAAAGATTCAAATGCAGAGGATTGGGGGGGGGGGGCGCTGTGAGGGGTAGCAAGGAGAATTTTCATGCACCATTCTCCTCACCTGTGGGACTGAATAAAACAGCTCAAGATTACGCACAGACCAAAGCAAAAGTGAATTAACCTCATACAATAAGCAGCATCCAACTATCAAGTCAAGGAAAGCCATAGAGCCATCTACTGGTCACAACTAAAAAGAAAAGTCACCTGAAAACAATAAACAGAAAAAAATTAAAGTAATCAAATTCAACTTCAATAACTTCATTATAGAAATGTGGTGAAAAGTGTAATCTCATTCTCTTCCATGCAAGAAAATATGATGTTAGCTGTGCCTTGAGTAAATGTGTTTAGGGAATTAGAGGTGTAATATGACTAGACGGTCATCTAGCACACAGTTCTAGGGCGCTTTACAATTCTCTCAGTTCTACATGCTCAAATTCTGTTAAGCTAAGACATGGATTCATTTTATGAAAGCTGAAACCTCCAGGTTTAATTGAGGAATTTGGAATCCTGCAGCTCTACCAACAAATAACACACTCAGCACACTGCTCTTAGGTGATATGCAGTACACAATCACAGAGCACCCACATGGTGTGAGACTGGTTCTCCTGAATGGTCATAGAGGTTTTAACAAAAAAAAAGACCTCCAAAGATTTGGGGACAGGGTGAGGGCAATAAAGGCCTCATGCAAGTAGGTGCCCACCTGAAAGGGTAATACTGGATTCACCTAGAAATTGAGCTCTGTCAGCTAAGCAGCTTGCTGCTTACAAGGAAGCTGATGAGTTGTATTGGACCCAACTCCCCCACCTTCACACGCTTAGAATGTGATTTTAATGTAGCCTCTGTGTCTAAGTACAAAACCCAGAAAAGACTCCCCAGGTAAAGGCTCAGAAGAAACACCTTAGGGTCATTTTCACAGCCGAGCTCAGGACATGATTCAGCCTACGATGAATGCTCCATTTGAGCACAGAACTGCTGACCTTCCGTTTAGGGTCAGAATTTGGCTAATCTGTTTCTCAGACTTGCTAGACTGAAGCTGAGCAGATAGTTCAAATTTAACTAAAAAGATGCCAGGCACCATCTCTTCAAACAGAAATTTTGGAAACACACTGACCGCCTTGCACTGAGTACACAGCGCCACCTACAGCACTACTGGTGCAATTCATGACAGCCCCTTTCAAAGGTAGCATTGGAGTACAGCAGCGACAGTCTCTGAGAAAGCTTCAGGTACCTGTACAGGGCAGAAAGTACTAACCTAAACTTTAAACTTAGCAGATACTATGTTCATCCAGGTATGGAAAAAACAGAAATGTTTTATAACAGGAAAGAGGTTGGGATGATTGGTTATAGGCTTATCTATTTGCTTTCTTGCTTGCTATAGGGTAAGAGCACTGAATTCTGACATGGTAATTTTCTTTTCTAAGATCTGTTGCAAGAATTCTCCAGGGAGTAATACCAATCAGAAATAACTGTCAAGAGCAGTTGACACTAAAAGCTGATGTGAAACCACCTGCCATCTCTGGAATTCAGAAAACAAAACCCTAGCAGAAGGGGCATTAGAGTACTTACACTTACAGAAGCTAGACTTGGGTGTGAACATAGCTGAGGGCTATGGAAAGGGTTGCTACAATCATCTCCCTACTAACTCCTGAAAGTCCACTATCTTTCCCTTCCCTTGAGTCCATCTTCACCAGTTCTTTGGGGGTTTGTTTGTTTTAATATTTATTTTAGTTGACAGAGAGAGAGAGAAAGGGGAGAGCCCAGAGCAGTCTCCATAGTTGTACGTCATCAGTTGTCGACATGGTTTTGTTCCACGCAGGTGGCTGGGGGCTGCACAGAGTGGGAAGCATGCAGGGGGCCTCTCACATGGGAGGCATGTCCCCTCAAGCTGGGGGCCCTCCTGGGAGCCTCCCACATGGGAAGCTCTCCCATCAAGAACCAAACTGGGACCACTCCCCAGTTCAGCATATGGGTCCACATGGGCCAGGACTGAGTCATCTGGCTGCCCCTTCACTGGTTCTCTTGTTTATGGTTTAATTCAAACTGATCAAGCATCTACTATGTGGTGGAAGGAAAGAGAAGATAGTAGAGGGAAAAACAAATATTAAGATGGAATTTGAAAAGATGAAATACGGCAATTTGTAACAACATGGACAGACCTTGAAAACATCTTATTAAGTGAAATAAGTCAAACTGAAAGAATCAAGAAACGTATGACCTCACTTATAGGTGGAATATAAAACTGAAAGGAACAAAGAAACAAAGACTCATGGACACAGTCAATAATAGTTCAGTGGTTACCTGAGGGGAAGGGGAAAGTGGGTGGGAGAGATGGGGGGGTGGGGAATAGGGCGGGGGAATCAAACATACAGTGATGAAAAGTGAGCTGATTCTGGGTGGTGAGCACATAATGCAATGTATAGACAATGTAATGTAGAATTGTACACCTGGAAAAAATGTAATTAATATCAATTAATGTCACCCCAATAAATTTAACAATTAAATAAATAAAAGAACTTTGACTTTTTAAAAAAAAAAGGTGGAATTAGCTCTTAATCTTAAAACTGTGTGCCATTTATTCTGCCTAGCATAATTTTATTACTTTAATAATAATGTACTCTAATATAACCAAGGAAGATTTCATAAAAAGGAGTAAATCTTCAGATTCAAGCTCAAACATCAACAGGGAACAACTTGTCAAATAGAAGAAATGACATGAGCAAAGGCATGGAGGTACTAGATGTGCCCTACATAAAATATCACTCACAGTTGCTCACACAGGCAGAAAAACAGACAGACACACCTTGACTCACACACAAAACCCCTCTGTCTCCTTATCTTGCTTTGTTCATCTTCAAATATTTATTATCACCTGATTTATGTGTCTTCATGTGATTACTTTCTGTCTCTATGACAAGCTACAAGATAGCAGGAACTTTGTTTCATTCATTACTGTATTCTCAGTGCTTAGTTCAGTGTCCAGCTTCTAAGTAAGTATAGAAGGAAAAAGAAAGAAAAAGGGAAGAAAGGAAGGGAGGGAGGGGAGGAGGAAGGAAAACTGGGAGAAAGGGAAGTACTCAGGATATCCACTGATAAACATATAAGGGAATCATGGAAAATCAGACAGCCAGGCAGGATGAGGACCAATTGTGAGGTATCTTGAATGCCAGGTAAGAAGCTTAGATTTTTTTTCCTACCACTTCAAAGCTGCCAGTTTGATCAAAAGATAATGGCAGTAGCTAAGCTAACATTTTAGAAGGTTAACTTGGTGAAAGTATAGGATGAATCTGAAAGGAGATTGGGGTTGAAAGAAGCATTTACTTTAAAATAAATAAGGAGAGTGATGGGTTACAACCATGAGATAAAATGAGAATCTATGAGACATTAAAGTTACAAATAAAAAAGTTAATATTAGTACAAGATGAGTCTGGAATATCTTGTGTCAGAAAGGAAGAAAGTGTCGAAAGGTTAGTGAGGACTTGTCCAAAGGACTCAGAAGCCAACTTGACAAGGGTCCCACTAACCAAACTTGGAAATTTCTACTTTAACATAAATGATATAAAATGAGAAACCATGAGACCTTAAAGATATAAACACGTGAATAAATAAGTGGGGAAGAATGGAAAGTTCTTCCTTACACTGGAGTGCCAACTAATAAATGTAGATGGAAGCATGGAAATAGAAAAATCACCATTTGACAATCATCATGGAAGCATTCATCAATAACTGCTAAGGCTGGTAAGTGGAGATTCAATGAGGAACAGGATATTGGTGTAATTCAGAGTATCTCCCCACAGATGCTTACTAATCACTAATCACTAATCACAATGGGAGGAAATAGTGGCTTTATGATGGAGAAATCTGACAGAAAACAACTTGACAAGTTGGTCAAGGTTAATATAGTCAGTGGTGGGAAGAGTTAGCACCAGGTGCCTCCTAACGCGATGCACTAAGAGCACAGCACAGTTTCTGTGGAATTCCTGGGAATGCTTGGCCAGAGTCATGAGAATACATCAGACAGACCCCAATGGAAGATCAGCCTCCAAACTGAAAAGTCTATACTCTGCGATTCCTTCTAGGTCATGCGAGAAAGGGAAGTACTGAGGGAGACTGAAGAGATACTAGAACTAAATACAGTAGGATCCTGGGCTGGATCCCAGACCAGAAAGCATAAAAGGACATTGCTGGGACAATTTAAAAAAAAAACAACAAAAAAAACTTGAATGAGATTTCTAGATGGGATGGAAACATCAATGTTGACTCTTTTTTTTTTTTTTTTTCCATTTGGAGGAATGTATGGTGGCTATTTAGAAAAGTGCCTTATGGGGATAGAGGTGGGTAAAAGTCCATTGAAGTATTTAGAGGTTATGGGTGCATGATCAGCTTGCTCATAAATACTTTAGAGAAAAAAGTAATAATAATGACTCTATATAACAAGGGTTTTATTTTTAACTACATAGAATGGTATATGTAAAGCACCTGACATCTATTCAGACTCCTTTACAAGTTAGTTGTCTCCCTCAAAAAAGGCTGTGTCTACACACTGTGTCTGAAATAAAGGCTGACACCACATCAACTCCCATTTCAACATATGAGAGAGAGGCCCACATGATGACAGCCATATTTAGCAGCACGCCAGAATAGATCTTTTTTATTACAAAGCACTTTTGAGTTCATTATCTCATTTTATCCTCACAGTACACCAGGGAGACAGGCAATTATCATTATTATTGCTGTTTTTTATATTATTATGTTATTATTTAAAAACTGGCAATTCTTTGACCTCAGAGTATGGCTACATAAATAATAATTAAAATGACAGTTTACCTTTTCAGAGAATACTCATAATGTATACACATACACAACCACAAGCCCAATGTTCTCTGGACCCTAGAGGCATCTCTCAAGATCCAAAGGAAAATGCTATGATTGTGTAGTCAGCCTCAGCATGGAGCAAGTCCAGCCTGATCTAACATCACAACCCTTGACATATAGCTCCACATCTCTCTTGTTTCTACCCCACACCTTCAATCCTGCCATCCCTCCACATGGGCCCTTCTGTGACACAGCACACTTGCTCAAGGCCTTTAGTTCTTGAGCAGAGGTTGGAAGAATGTGCCCACAGTGACCAAAAAGGGCACAAATAAAAGAACCAAAAAATTAAGTCAGATACTGTATGATCTCATTTATATGTGAAATCTTAAAAAGCTGAACTTATAGGAACAGACAGTAGCATGGTGATGACCAAGGCATGGGAAGTAGGGGAAATGGGGCAATGATGGCCAAAGAATGCAAACTTCTTATTAGAAGATGAATAAGTTCTGGGGACCTAATGTACAGCATTGTGATTATAGCTAATAATACTATGCTATATATTTGAAAGTTGATAAGAGAATAGAACTAAATGTTCTCACAACAAAAAACAAATGGTACTTATGTGACTTATGGGGGAAGCTGGGATAGCTCAGCAGATTAAGTGCTCACTTTGCAGCCCTGGAGCCCGAGGATCGAATCCTGGCCCCGACCCAGGCAGACCCGTATGCTGAACTGGGGTGTGCCCCCAGTTCAGTTCTTGTTGGGGCCTATGAGGGAGGCTCCCAGCCCAGTTCCTGCCCTGTGCAGCTTCACGCCCACCTGTGGAGTGAAACTATATGGAAAACTAATGCTGTCAACTATGGAGACTGCCGTGGGCCCTTCGCCTTCTCTCTGTCTCTCTCTGTCAAAAAATCAATAAAAATAAATCTTTGAAAATTATGTGAATTATGGAGGTGTTAGCTATAGCTACCAGTGTAATCATATTACAATATATAAGTGTATCAAATCAACATGTTCACCTTAAACTTACATAATGTTACACATCAACTGTATCTCAATAAAGGTTAAAAAAAAATTAATGTGGGGAAGCCGGGATGGCTCAGTGGGTTGGGTGCTCGCTTTGCAGCCCCGGGGACCGAGGATCGAGTCCTGGCCCCGGCTTGTGCGGACCTATATAGTGAACTAGGGAGTGCCCCCAGTTCAGTTCTCACCGGGGCGAGACCCTGGCCCAGTTCCTGCCCTGTGCAGCCCCACACCCACCTGTGGAATGAAACTATGTGGAAAGACCAATGATGTACAACTGTGGAGACTGTTCTGGGCCCTCCCCCTTCTCTCTGTCTATGTCTCTCTCTCTCTCTCTCTCTCTCTCTGTCAAAAACAATAAATAAATCTTAAAAAAAAAAAATTAATGTTACAAAAAACAAAGAAAGCCTGTGGGACTGTCCCAGATTAAACAAAGCTAAAGAGACATGACAACTAAATGCAATAACTGACCCTAGACTAGATCTTATACTAGATGGGGGGAAAAAATGCTATAAAGGACATCATTAGATCAACTGATAAAATTGAAATATGCATAGTATATTAGATAAAATATTGTATCAGTGTAAACTTCTGAGGTTGATAACTATACTGTGGTTGTATAAGAGACTACCCCTATTGGAGTACATAGTACACCTAGTATTATAGTTCAGTGTTTAGTATAATGTAGTATTTAGGGCTAAAGCTATGAAGCCCATACCTTATTCTTAAATTATTCAGGGAAAAAAATGTGTATATATACACATATAGTACATATAAATATATTTAGATGAATACATATATATATATATATGCATGTGTGTATAAACATGTACATACAAATATTCTATATTTTTAGAGAGAGAGGAAGAAAAACAAAGAATGCTAACAATAAAGTAAATGACAGTAAAACATTCCAATAGAGAAATCTGAGTAAAGATTATAAGGTGCAACTTGCACATTTTATGTTTGCAGCTTTTTGTCAGTTTTAAATTAGGAGGTGCCAGGATGTCTCAGCGGGTTGAGTACTCACTTTGCAGCCTGGAGGTCTGAGGATCGAGTCCTGGTCCTGGTCCCAGCCCCAGCCATGTGGACACATATGCTAAACTGGGGTGTGCTTCCCATGGCGGGGACAGAGGGGTCCAGTTTGCTTCCTGCCGGGCAGCTTCCATGTGGAGGGCTCCCAGTTAGCCCCTGGCTCACAGGGGCATGCCTCCCATGCAGGAGGCCCCTGCCAGGTTCCTACCCAGTTCCTGCCCTGCGCGGCCCCCGCCCACCTGTGTGGAATAAAACTATATCAAAAGACTAATGAGGTACAACTATGGAGATTACTCTGGGCCCTCCCCCTTCTCTCTCTCTCTCTCTCTCTCTCTCTCTCTTTCACTGTCAGAACAATAAAAAATAAATAAATAAATCTTAAAAACAATAGTTTGAAATTATTTCCAAATAAAAATGGGAGTGAAAGAAACAGAAAGAAATGGCAGCCCTAGCCCCACTGCTAGATTCTGAAAGAACCAATGGACAGGAAGAATCCAAGTAAGTCTTTGACCCTCATCAGTCCCTTTTCTGTGCCTTAACCTTGGTTAACAATAATAATAAATTACAAAAAAAATAGCTGATGCTTGAATAGCATTGCTGTGTATATCAGGCACTGTTTTACATCTATTACATATATTAGCTCACTGAATAATGGTTCGCCCACTATAATCTCATTTGACATCATGATCACAATTCTATAAATGAGAAAAGAGTATACACAAGTAAGCCAATAACTGTCAGTGAAGAAGGGAGGTCACTTTGGGCAAGCAATGGGGCCAGGACTCCCATCTGCCTCTTTCTACTCTGTGTTTCAATCTTTTTCCATCCCCATGTGCTTCCCAAAGCTAGGAGAGTAAAGCTTTGTAAAAAAAAAACAGATTCCCAAGTCCTCCCTCAGATTCACTGGTCAGAACTACCAGAGGGCATCTAAAGACCTGTTTCTGGGTTTTGTTTAGCTGTTTGTCATCCTGTTCTGTGTCCATAAGCTCTCCCATAGCTCCTGCTCTTAGACATCTCGTTTCCCAGTGAACACAGCCTCCCAGACCCATGCTCCTACTCATCTGGCCTCTGGCCTCCTCTATGGAAACATCAGCATTCAGAGCTGATTCCAGCTGAGGGGTAAAAGTCCCCAGAGGCCATTCCAACCTTCTGTTGGCTCCCAGGTGTTGTCACGTACAGTGGGCCCAGAGGATTCTGTGCTCGTGTGCCCATCATCATACCTCCTTCATTATAAATGAGGCCTCTGGTCTAAAAAGCTGTCATGAGGGATCTTGTGTCAGTAAGCAGGCACTCTGTGAACGCTTGGATGCTGGGATCAATTCCGAAAAGGATATCCCCAGTAGGGAGAAAAAGGCCTGACGGAATCCACCTGCCATAGATGTCTAGGTGGACTTCCTGAGAAGCGGGCTCATATCATGGGCTCATCTTTGGTCTCTGCCACCAACACTTTGAAGATTCAGCAGAGATAGTAACTGGACCAGCTTGGTCAGAGGAAGCTTATGCACAGCTTCCACCCCTGTTACTGTAGCTCCTCCGTTTTTGGGCCCATTGTGTGAGCCCTGGGCCCCCCAAGGGCAGAGGCTGACAGACATCTGCCAGAGGAGTCATCTCATCTACCTGCTTGTTGAGTGATCCCTCTGCTGGGTATGGATGGTCAACACAAAGATCTGTGTGCTTTGTACCCACTCCCACAGGTTTGGTCACACGCCTCTGCCCCAGACTCCTGGTCTCAAATCCTCCTCTCCTGCTCCTTTCAGACTCCCAACCAAATTATTCACCACTCCCCAGGAGGCCATGTAAACTACCTCAGGCCACCTCTCCCTCCATACAGAATGAACAAGCAAGGGCACCGCTCACAGCCTTGCCCATTGAACAGATTTCCCTTATAGTCCTTAATGTCACTCCTGAGCAGGGCAGTAGTGTGGCAGCAGTCCTGCCAACAGGCTCAAGGTCTTCTCCGGTGTCATAGAGAACCCCGCTCCCCCTCCCCAAACCCACCCTGTAAAGCCGTGATACAAGCTGTGGGAGGCATCAGTGCAGCAGAGCTATGTGCCCTTGGGATGGGGGCCACCTCTGCCTGTGATACAATCGCCAGGCCTTGGCCCAAGTTGATCTAAACACAATCCTCAGGCAAAAGCTTTCTTTGTCCCACCAGGTTGGAGAACCACAGATATGCCATTACCAAGCATCAAGATCTAACACAGGTACACAGTAAGGCTTCAAGGCCTAGAAGAGACAGAAGCTTGGCCCTCCAGAAGCCTAAGGTCTGCTGGGCGGAATCGGTGGATACAAATGTTCTTAACGATCATTTTTAAAGTATCACTTTACATGAATTGAATATTAGATAGAATGGTTACTCATGACTAGAAGTGGCCTGCTGAAATGGGGCAATCAGAAATGTCCTACTCCAACATGAATAGTCTCCTCTGTAAAGAATAAGCAGAATTTAGACATGTGGGGCCCTCAGCTGGACCAAGAGTTGAGAACAGTGGGAAATTGGGAGAGGGAAACGGAGCACCGAGAAGATTGGTGCGGTTAGGTTAGCTTAGGCAGAGGAAAGCAGCCGCTCTAGACTTCAGTGCTGTGTCACCAGGCAAGGGAGAACCCAGGACTAACCTGAGAGGAAGCTCTAGGTGAGTGTGCAAGCTTGCCTGCATACACACACCATGTGGGTTACCAGACATAATTCCTGAAGGCCTCTCACAGCTTGACAGTTTCAGCCCATATGGTATTGATGACTTAACATCCCAGATTGTACAAGACTCCTAAATTCTAAAATCCTGCCGACTGTCAGACCAGATGTAGCATAATTTCTAGTTCCAGAAATATGCTCATCCTACAAAAAAAAACATATTCCTAATGCTGTCTATCTCCTCAAATAAACAAATAAGCAAACCAACAAATACACATCTACAAGCATTTATGTGGGGTTTTTTTAAGATTTATTTTATTGTTTGAGAAGTATGTGTATGTGAGAGAGAGAAAGAGAGGAGGAGAGAGGGCCCAGAGCAGGCACCATAGTTGTACATCATTAGTTGTGACATCGTTTCATTACACACAGGTGGATGTGGAACCGAACCCGGGGCCTCCCACATGGGAGGCGAGAACCTTTACCACTGAGCCATCCTGGCAGTTACCAGTTGTGCCACAGTTCAGCATAGGGGGTTGCAGGGGACAGGGCTGGGAATCGAACCCCAGACCTTGAAATTGGGAGGCAAATGCTCAACTGCTGAGCCATCCCCACATTCCATTATGTGGATTTTTGCATTTGTCAGAATATAATGTAAGGGAAAAGAAAGATTTCCCTGACAGTAGAAAAGTCTGGAAAGATACATGCCAGGCTGTTAACGTGGGTCACCTCAGGAGGGGAAGGATGGGGTAAAGACCAACTGATAATCAGCTTTGTCTTTGAAAAACTTCATTTGCTTCACTTCTTACAATAAACATTTTTTGTAGCTTAAAAACAAAAAGAGCTTATGGCTCTAGGACATAAAGAACTGGTTGAAGAAAGGAAAGGGGTAACAGCATGCCGGGTTCTGCCTGGAACAGACTATACTGTGCAGCCCGCTGCACTTTCTTCACTTGAGCCCATGGTGAGAGACCATTCAAGAAGCCAACAACGTGGGTAACAGGCCTTAAATTGACTTTGTTTGGATATGCATGGATGCAACTGGTTTTAAATGTTTTGTTCCCCCATGCAATTCCTATTTTAGGCAGATTGGTTACTATACAGACTAGAGCCACCTTCATTATAAATGGTCAGGAGAGGACATGCTGACTAAGGGTTAGAACAGAGTGTAAGGTCCAAGGTCCTAGTCTTTGGCCAACCACAGACTCACTGCAAGCCCATCCATAACTTACTCCCTGTGTTACAATCCCACCTTAACTAGGCAGGAGTAAAAAGTATCTTTGCTGGAGATCAATGGAGCGTGATAGTCATATATTTTGTGAGGAGTGGGTGAGGTAGAAGGAATGGGAATAAGGGAGAGAAAGAGATTCTAACATAAAGTGAATTTAAGAAAATATTGATCTTAAAAGGCTGTTTTTGCAGCTTGGTACTGGCAGAAAAACAGGCACATGGACCAATGGAATAGAATTGAAAACCCAGAAATAAACCCACAAATTTATGGACAGATTATTTTTGATAAAGGATCAAAAAATATACTGTGGGGAAAAGAAAGCCTCTT
>PVKE010044735.1:0-12889 GCA_004027555.1 Craseonycteris thonglongyai | reverse complement strand
GAGTGAAACTATATGGAAAACTAATGCTGTCAACTATGGAGACTGCTCTGGGCCCTCCCCCTTCTCTCTGTCTCTGTCTGTCTCTCTCTCTGTCAAAAAATAATAAAAATAAATCTTAAAAATATATTAAAAATAAATTTAAAAAACCCTTTTCACATGTGCAGGGGCTATTTGTACTGTCTTGTCTTTGAACTACTTATTCATAATTTAATGAGTTTACTATTGAATTGTTTTTCTTTGTCTTATTCATATGTAAACTTTCATATACATTTGAAACACTAATCATTTGTCAGTTGTACATAAAGCAATATCATCCACTTTGAAGCTTGTCATTTTAGTCCTTTTGTGTCTTTTGATATACAGAAGCTCTTAGGTTTAATGAGCTCATTTCTTAGCCTTTATGGTTTATACTTTTCTGCACTAAGAATAATAGATTTTTCTTTATTATTCAATGCATAATAATTACTGTCATTATTCTTTTTGTGCTGAAATTATCAGATTTGTGGAGTGGGGACTCCTTCCAGCTGGGTCTTCTGTCATTTTTTATATTACCTCATTTGCATTTGGGATATTTCAGGCACAAGATACCTCACTTTCACACATATACTTTCCTGTTTTATGCTTATAATCAGCCATTTCTCTTAGAAGTCCTGCTCCTTGTCATGAGTAATTACATTTTGAAATATGATCTGGGCAATTGGTGTGCTGCCAGGGAATATTTTTAGGTCCTCTTTATAAGGAAAAAAATATTATGAAATATATAACAAGCACGGGATTGTATAAATATTTTCCATTCAAAATGAAAAGTGTTTTCTCTCTTATATTCTTTTGAACCCATATATTCTTTACCTAACAGTGAAAAAATTTAGTTCTAAATAACATCAGCATATCTAATTTGCTGTATTCTACAATATACACAGAAAACACTAACATTATATTACCAATGTTTATATTAACAATAAATCCATGTGTAATGTTTAAGTTATGTTTTGCAGTACCTTTTGTCCTAAAAATATACACCAAAGTGATTGTTTTTTTCTTTCCTCTAGAAGAAATCTGGTATTTTTTTTCTTGGATGCACAGAGAAAACTTTCTTTATTATGCTTATACCCCTAAAAGTGTGCCCTCCAAATGACCTTCCAGGTCAATTTTTACAGGTACATGGTGGGGCTTCTGTAATAAGTAGATTTAGGTCTTGTTTTATTTCTAGAAACTGTTCTTGAACTATAACTTTCAATATTAGTTTTCTTAGTTTCTGGAGGGGCTCCAATTATAGGTTTATCTTCTTTGATAAATTTCTACATTTAGCACGATTTTTACTTTTTTTAATTTTGTTTTTGTTCTTAGCCAGCTATTTTAATTCTCTCCTCATTGACACAAATTGTACTTAGTCAAATCAATTATACTTTTGTCACCTTGTACTTTGGTATTTACTTCTGAAATTATTTTATCTTTTCATTTTTCCAGTTGTGTTTATGCTCTTTTCATTTTTAGTCTAAGTCTTTCAGTATCTTCTATTTGCATGCTTTAAGAATATATAATGCATGCTGTATAGTGTTACTATTTTCAACTGTATTTTAGTTGGTTTTGTAGGTACTATGTTTATTAGCTAATAATACTGTTTTTACTGTGAAAGAATTTTAAAAGAATATTTATATATATTATACTTTGATAACGCCCCCAAAATTTATGTAAAATAATTCTTTTTTATTTCTATTAAGGATATTCTGGTCGCAACTAAAAACTAATTATAATTTACCTGCAAAAAGAGTTCTGTTTCTCTCTTTATTTTTATCATTAAAAATAGTTAAAGGTAAAATAAATTATATCTTATCTGGGGATAATTTATAGATGTCACTTAGAATAAATTCTGTTTTATTTCTTAGTGAGCAATCTTCCATGCATTTCTTTAGAGTGCTACAATTTAATAATTATGCCTAATTTAAAAATGGAGAGCTCTAACACATTTCCATTTTCATTTCTTAGTGAGCAACCTTCCATGCACTTCTTTAGAGCCTTACAATTTTATTAATTATGCATAATTTAAAAATGGGGAATGCTAACACACTTACATTGTTGTTCCTTTTTTTTTTTCTTTCTCTTAATACGAGTCTAATATGGCTTTAAGTTGGTAACAGCCTATTCTTTTGAGCTTTTATGCTCCTTACTTAAAATCAAAATGAAAGTTAAATAGCTTTCCCTTCTAAACAGAGTTTTTATCTCATACTAAAGAATTGCCTGGAAACCATTATGATAGAAATATAATTACTCTTAAATGAATAAGATTCCAATAGTCAACTATGATTGTGAGGGTTAAAGGAACTTCTAGCATTTTTCAAAAAGATTGGCAGGGCATAAAAGAAAAAAAATTAATTAAACCAAAACAAAGCACTCTCCTGTTGAACTAAGCTTGCAGCTACTATCTCATCTGTAATTGCCAAAGGAAGAACAGGGAACAAATAATAAATCTTAAAATCAAGAAGGTTTTTAAATCACTTGATTAAGGAAGATTCTTTCAAGCAGTAAACAAATGCAAGCAGCTTAGATGAATACTGTTTTCTTATGTTGCCAGGGTTGTCCAGAAAGTATCCAACCATATAACCATTTTCATTGGATTAACAATGGCTGGATTTTTTCCTAACAGCCCTGGTATATCATCATGATATACAATGTGACTGAAAGGAAAAGCATGAAATCAGACAAGAATAACTTTCAATGGAAAACATTTAAACTGTAAATTTAGTTTTTACAGTTTTTTTTTCTTTTTTGAGACAAGTTATATCTTAAGTTCAGTTGGCTTCACTGATGATCACTTAAACAAATTTACTTAAAAAGGACAATTTTAAACTAGGTATTTTTGATGTCCCTATGTAAAAAAATCTGAAGCTAATTACATGGAAATTATAGACATAATATATTTTGGTTATCTTTACCCCCCAAAATTTATATGATTCAGATATAACACTATTAAAAATAACAGTTATAATAATTGGTTAAGGTCATATATTTTAGTGTTTTTAAAGAATCAAAAACAATAAATCTGATCATTTGGAGGACATTAACTACTGGTATATTAGGTAACCTCATCATCTCACTACCTCCCAAATTAGTTAATGATATTGTTCCTACAAATATTCTTTTTAGTAATAAATCCACCATTTCAATTTTTTATTTGATACTTTTTAATCTATGTTACATCAATTATTTATTTTATATCTTTTAAAAAATTTTGTCTTGACTTAACCTAGTTACTATATTAACTTTATCCTTTGTGTGTTAATGCAAATGTGTTATTTCCTAATAATACTCCCAAAGTCAAACCAAGTTATCTAACAGAAAAGGAGAGAGAGAAAGAGAGAGAGAGGAAGAGGAGGAAGAAGGAGGAGGAGGAGGAAGGAGGAGCAGGAGGAGGAGAAAGAAGGAGAAGGAGAAGGAGAAGGAGGAGAAGGAGAAGGAGAAGGAGGAGAAGGAGAAGGAGAAGGAGAAGGAGAAGGAGAAGAAGAAGAAGAAGAAGAAGAAGAAGAAGAAGAAGGACGAAGAGGAGGAAAGGGAAAAGAAAGGCAAGAGAAAGAGAGAATGAAGCAGGAGGAAAATGAAGGAAGAAAATGAGGAGAAATAAGAAAGCAAAGTTCTTCTTTGAAGTTTATGCTTCTCAGCTACATTGATTCATCTCTAGCCTTTACTAATGTAGTTATCAAGCTATGATTTTTAGTGATTACTGTATCTACGCTAATCACTCATCCCATACTTAGTCATGACCTTATTTTATCTCTTTCGATCTGTCCTCTACTCCAAAGCAGCTACTCATTCTGATTATACCATAGACCATCCATACTATTGCCAACAACTTCATCATCTCTAAAATATTTTTGAACATTCTACTCTCAAATCATCTTCTATCTTTTTTTTTTTAGTTCATAGGTCTACTTTCTCTGTGCTTTAAATCTTTAATCTCATGAGATTCTAATACATTAACTCTAACCATCACTACCCTCTTATACCCTCTTGTTCACACATTCACTTCTCTCTGCATGGCTTAGATTGCTTCCAACACTGTCATTATTCATCCCTGAAAATACCCTTCTGTCCCTTGAATCCTTTCTTCTAATATTTTATCTCTTTGGAAAATTCCATGCTGGATGCACTAAATTACCTATATTCTTATTAGCATTCAGAAAGCTATACATTGATGAGGAAAACCATGCCAACAAATTGATTGATTTAGGCTTAAATTTATGATCACAAATTACAAATGGCACTTATACTTACTTTATAATCTTGCCTATTTCCTGCTGTTGGTTTACTTTTACTCTTGCTTTCTCTTTTACTTTACTAGTAGTTTACAAGTTTAACTTTTTTTAGCCCTCTTACTCCACCCAATTTTATGTAAATTCCTCCCCTTCTAGGTTTTACTTCAACAAACTCTTAACTTTTACTCTATTTTTAAACAGTAAGAAATACCAGTAGCTGCTGAAAATTGATATAGTTAAATAACACAACTCACTTTGAAGTCTAGCATCTAATTAGAGCTGTTTCAAAGACCATATATTAGCTTCCCTGAGGTTTGAAAACAACAGTGCCTTGAAGGCCACCACTATATTGATTAAGCCTCTGGATCCTTTCATTATCTGCTCTCTATTTTTTTTAAATTAGTCCTTAGAGAATATGACTGGAAGATACAGACACAGTTAAGTACAAGTTATTGGTCTCATTACTGAGACCCACAGAAAATGTAAAAATGTTAGGCATTTTTAATACCAAGGCTGCACTGCATAAGAAATGTTTTTCCATTTTTTATTTATTTATTTTTTAAGACTTTATTTTTATTTATTTTTTGACAGAGAGAGAGAGAGATACAGAGACAGAGACAGAGAGAGAACTGAACTGGGGGAACTCCCCAGTTCAGCATACAGGTCCGCATGGGCCGGGGCCGGGATTCGATCCTCAGTCCCAGGGCTGCAAAGTCAGTGCTTAACCCACTGAGCCATCCCGGCTTCCCCTTATTTTTTTTTTAAAGGCTTATTTTTATTGTTTTTGACAGAGACAGAGAGATACAGAGACAGAGAGGAGGGGGAGAGCCCAGAACAGTCCCCATAGTTGCACATCATTGGTTTTTCCACATAGTTTCATTCCACAGGTGGACTCGGAGCTGCGTAGGGCAGGAACTCGGTCGGGGTTTCACCCCAGTGACAACCAAACTGGGGGCACTTTCCAATTCAGCATATGGGTCTGCAAGAGCAGGGGCCGGGATTCAACCCTCAGTCCCTGGGGCTGCAAAGTGAGTGCTTAACCCACTGAGCCATCCCAGCTTCCCCAAGAAATCTTGATCTAATCAGACTTAGACATTTTTTAGCCTATAATTATTTATAACGTTTTACACTGCTTAAAGAATAAAATTCAAACTCATTAAAGCCTTGTATGGAAAGCACTCTATTTTCCAGTCTTGTTTTTCACTATTTTTTTGCATGACACCTGCTTCTCAGTGATGCTCAATATCTCTTGAAAAATAAAGCGTGTTTTTAATGATTTATTGCTCCAGGTCCTCCTTCCTATTGTTGCCACTGGAAACAAATTAGGTATGCTCTGTTCTCTCAGATGCCAAACCATAATTCAAACTAATCACCTACTAATTGGATAATACAAAAGAAAGCAGGAGCATTGTTTCTTCTTCAATTTATGATTAGCCACAAACATAAACCAGGCTTTCTGAAGTCTATGTACCGTATTTTCCGGCGTATAAGACGACCGGGTGGGGGGGGGGGGGGGGGGGGGGGGGGGGGGGGGGGAAGCCAGGATGGCTCAGTGGGTTAAGCGCTCACTTTGCAGCGCTGGGGACCGGGGATCGAATCCTGGCCCCGGCCCTTGCAGAACCATATGCTGAACTGGGAGCTCCCCCAGTTCAGTTCTCTGCCTCTGTATCTGTATCTCTCTCTCTCTCTCTCTCTGCCAAAAATAAATAAAATATATAAAAAAAAATGTGTTTTTTTTTAAAAAGACGACTGGGCGTATAAGACGACCCCCTAACTTTACAGTTAAAACATAGGTTTAGGCCTATATTTGCTGTATAAGACTACCCCCCACTTCCGAGGCTGTAGTCTTATACAGCGAATATAGGCCTAAACCTATGTTTTAACTGTAAAATTAGGGGGTTGTCTTATACGCCCGGTCGTCTTATACACCGGAAAATACGGTATTTTTTCTGTGTATAAGATTCCCCAATGTGGAAAAGCCAGGATGGCTCAGTGCGTTAAGCGCTCACTTTGAAGCCCCAAAGACAGAGGATTAAATCCAGGCCCTGGCCCGTGCAGACCCACATGCTGAACTGGGGTGTGCTTCCCGAATGCAGTGAGGCCCCCAGTTCAGTTCAAAAATAAGAAATAATAATAATAATAAAAAGATGCCTCAATGTATAAGATGACCCCTACTTTTCTAATCCAACATTAAGAAATCAATACATGGGTTACTCCTGTGTACAAAGTGGCCCCCAAATTTTTGGTCTAACAGTTTTAGACAAAAGTATCATCTTATACACAGAAAAATACGGTAATGTCATCCACACATCATTCCCAAAGAGACCTTGATTTTGCTTTCTTGGTGTTGGAACGTTGGAAGGCAAGTGTTTTATTTCACAAAAGCAAAATGCTTACACGCATAAGTGCTCCACTGATGTTTGTGGGACAAATAAATGAAAGAATGAGTATTGATATTCATTTTTGCATGTAACCAATGAAAAAACTAGGACTTACTAGAATAATACCAAGTATTTTATAGAGTCTAAGGGATGGGATGAAGCAAGGCCTTCGGACAGAGGTGGAACCGCTCAGAAAGTCTTTGTACTTATTTCTAATTTGTTAATTCCAATACTTTATTTTTCTTGCTTCCAATACTTTCTCTCCCTCTCCTCTTCTGTTTCTCCCTGTCCCCATAATTTAGCTGATCCTGTTTATCCCATTCACATAACAAGATCCCATTGCTTTTTGCAATCCACATTCACAAATATAGAAACTTACTTGTCCCTCTTAGGTGAAGTGTCCATACCAAAAAATAACTATGGCCAAAGGACTGATGTACAATATAGAAATATAGCTGCAATCAGGAGGACGGAGGAGGAAAAAAAGGTAAATTCTAGAAATAGGTGGTGGAGACACAATCTAATAGGAGTCTACCATACAATGAATGACATAAATGGGCTATTACAATAATTGAATAATACGTTTATTTAGACCTCATAATATGAATTCCTAGATAAGAAATTAAAGACATTGCATCTTTCAAGTATGCTTTTAATATTCTTACTATGCCTATTAATTGTCTTTGTTCTCCCTTAACCCCCCCACACCCCACCCCCAAGCTATCCATGTAATCGGAAGAAACTTCAAAGTCCATTACATCACCACTTTTCCTGCTACATCATATTCAGGGTCAAACTTAAAGCCTTTTTTTTCTTAGCTCAACTACGGTTCCAAATTTATAATGTAATGACGTGACAACACAATTACTATACCAACTCCTCCACCTCTGCACCCTGCTTCCATCGTTATGATCCCTGATACTGTATTCTTTTACTTTTCAACCTTGAGGATAAACCTAATTTTACCATGAAAAAAAAAAACAATAAAAAGAAAAGCAAAACAACAACAACAAAAATAAAACAGTTTGATTTAAAGGTTTTTGGCCAACTTTCTGAAATAGCTGTCTTTGCAACTCAGGTCATTTGTTATTCCAGTTCATCAGAATCAATCATATTCAAGTCATTTAGCTGTTTTATATTAACAGAAAGATTTCTGAATGCCTTACAATTGTTTCCATTTACTTTCTCAAAAACTGTGTTTATTCCTATACCTTCCACTTCAATAACAGCTTATCTACTTGGGAAATTATATGAAACTGGAGTAGACTCCTGATTTCTACATTTTTTCCAGGATTCCTTCATTAGAAAAATACAGAAACAATCTGAACTAGCTTAGGCAAAAATGAAAAATTTACTGAGTAGATTCAGTCAGTAACAAATACTTATTGATTCCAGTTGTATATCAAACATTATGCTAAGTGCCAGGCATTCAGAGGTCCGTAAACATTAAAGGCCTGGGTCCCTACACACCAAGCCAGTGGGGTATGGAGACACCTAGGTAACTTATGCAACCAGAGTTGACTAACCAAGCTGAAGTCAGGGCAAGAATAAAACTGAACTTTAGAAATCTCTGAGACGAGACATTACTCCCAAAAAAGCCATTACTGAGGACTTGTGTTGAACTAGATCTTTTTAAATTCATAATCTTATATCATTTTCATAAGTGTATAATTTGAATAGTGTTAGCTCCATTTCGCAGATGAGGAAACTAAGGATCAAAAAGATGAAGCAATCATCTAAGATAATCTAAGTAGTAAAATCAAGACCTAAGATTTGAACCCAAATTTCAGAACCTCAGCATCTATGTTTTTACTTTATCATTTTGTTTCTACCCAAAATCTAAGAAAATGAGGAAATGACATGTATGTCCACTTAAAAAAAAGAAAAAAAAAATTACACACACACAAAATGTGACATCTTTCTCATTACTACGCCAATTGCCACATGATTCTATGACTTCCACTTTCCTGATTGTGAGCCAACTGACTCCAGAGCTTTCAATACATTCTGCACTTATGTAATTAATCCAATAACATAGAAATAACATATGTTCAATCTTAACAGATATATTAGAACTGAGGTAATTAATGTTGCTTTATCAATACAAGTTAAGAGAGGCTAGCTTCACATTCATATCTGAAAATATAAATCAATAAAAGAGGTGTTAATAGCATTTTTAAAAGGTAGGTTAAAATTAGAGTGTTACATGTACACATATATTACAATGCTGATACAATTTAAATGTGTTATTAGGCAAAATTACATCAAAATAAACCTTTCTTGACAGATTTTGTATTTTTTATATGGCACCTCACAAAGTCATATGAGAGGGCTGAGCAGTAAAAAGTATAAACTTCGATCTGTGAATGCTGTTATCAAATATGTCCATAAACTGAACAGCATCCACCCAGAATGTTATTTTTCAGGGAAACTAATACTGGAGACATATCTCAGTAATATAACTTTTAAAAAATGGAAAAGGGACCAAATATATAAATACAAAAAACGTTACTGCTGAATTTGATCTACGTCTTTCATTTTCTTCTGACAGCAGTGCCAAGCACAGAAATCTCAGCATCTATTATGAATAATGCATAAGAAACACATAGGTCCATTTAGCCATTTCAGAAATCCCTGGCTTCAGGATGACATTTCATCCATTAGGGGGGAAAAAAGAAATTTTAATTTCTAGTTCAGTGGACTAACTTCCTCCTTACTAAAATGGACACATCCCTAAGGATATGTAAGCATGTATACCTGCATGTATACACACAATTATGTCAAACCGTAAAATCCAAATACTAATTTGTAAGCAATTAGCAATAATGTTTGAGAACACACTGCATACAAGATAAGATTTATGTAACTTAAAGAGCAGAAATCATTACCCAAAATAAAGATAGGATTTTGAATATATTGCAGGTACTTAAAATACATTCTCCTGACAATGATTTCTACTGTGTTTGCTTATCTAAGTTTAACAAATAACAATGTATTGAAAATGAGGCCTGAGCACTGGAGTCTGAGTCTATACATTCATTATAAGCACTGAAGGAAAAGTGTTATCCAAAGGACCTCAAGCTCTTGTACTTTCCTTTTTTCTTTTTTTTTTAAGTGGTTTAATTCTTCTTCATCCCAAGTACTCTAGAAGTTTTCTCTCTCCTATTGATTTCTGAAGTTCTTAAAAAGAGGTGCTTTATTTCCCTTTGTCACATTTATGTCCAAACAGAAATTTCAGCTATTACTGAATGGTTTGATCCCTGATTGCCATCTCACCTCCTACAGCTTCTTTCTTTTCTACCGTCCAATAATTCTCCAGGTGGATCTCATCTCTTGTTCCTTCTCTCAAACCTCCATTAGAATCTTTATTATTATTATTATTATTATTATTATTAAATTTATTGAGGTGATGTTGGTTGGTAACAATTACATAGTTTCCAGGTGTACAATTCTACGTTACATTGTCTATGCATTGCATTATGTGCACACCACTCAGAATCAGCTGTCTTCCCATCAGCATATTTGATGCTGCCTCCCTACTCTATCTACCCTTGCTTTTTCAGCCCCCTCCCTCCTTACCCTGTTTCATCTACAAGGGATGTTGCATAAATAATGTGATATAGTATACCAAGCTTTACCAAGTTTGTCACTTGCCACTATATATAGTGTATTGGAATATCATTAGATTAATAAATAAGTAGACATAATTAGTTACAAATACTCAATAATAAATTAATTTACATTTAGTAAGAATATAATGGGTACTAGCTATCTCTCAAGAGAAGATAGAAAAATGAACTACATTAGAAAAGGTAGTCAAAATAGCATGACCAGTGTATTAGGTGACTTTTTCATTGCCTTCTCAGCAAGGCCTTTCCTAACCTATCTTCTAAAATTGCAACCTGATACATCATGACAATTTATATCCCCACTCTCTGCTTTTTTCTCATTGGTACTTAGATTGGTTAATATTCTCTGTGTTTCCTTCTTTCTTTCTTTCTTTTTTATTGCCTCTTTCTCCTAAATATATGTACACTCCATGAGGACAGGGATCTTCTGTTAACTGCTATGTCTTTAGTTCCTGGAACAATGACTGACACATAATATGGTCTCAATAAATACTTGTTAAAATGAATGAACAGATATATGAAAGATAAACTTATGAAGAATTCTTTTAGCTTTCTTTCTTGCAGTGAAGAAAATTGTTTTTTCTGCTGGAGGAAAATTGCTTTTCTTTGCCCTCGCCCTGTCCCTGCAGAGTCCCTTACCTCCTCTCCATCACACTTCTCTATATCTTTTCCAATAAAAACAATATGAACACTTGGAAGAGCATGATATTTAGTACCTAAACCTATAGATTTGCCCTATCTCTGTAATTTATGAGCTGTTTACTCTAAGTCTGTTATCTCACTTGTGAAGTGGAAATACAAATACATTTGCAGATGTATAAAAGATTAAAATGAGTGTTAGAAAGTGCTTTGTAAACCTCAAAAGCCTATTTAAATATTTACAACTACAGGCCAACTGTCACTACTAAAAGAGCTATTTCCTCTACTTTCTGCCAAGTAATATTTACACTCCAGTCCCATATATGATACATTTTTTAATTGTACATAAAATTATTCCTTGAACACTTTCTTCTAGGATAAACAGAATGGCAGTCCAGTGGCTTCTATACTGCTGCTCATTAAGGTAAAGAGCACATTGTTTTTCAATACTTGTGTGACTGCTGCCTACTCATGAACCTCCAAAAATCAGACTTAAGCCAATGAGCCAATAGAAAATATAGTAACTCATTCAAAGG
This sequence comes from Craseonycteris thonglongyai, assembly GCA_004027555.1. Classification (NCBI taxonomy): domain Eukaryota; kingdom Metazoa; phylum Chordata; class Mammalia; order Chiroptera; family Craseonycteridae; genus Craseonycteris; species Craseonycteris thonglongyai. The sequence continues at coordinate 1,454 of PVKE010044735.1, read as the reverse complement.
TTCTACAGCCAGGAAGAGAAATATTGGACAAAGTAAACAAAATTATGCATGGTAAATAAGATCAGAACTAGAGTAGTTCATATAATTAGAAGGTTGCTAGAAAGATCTCTTCTAATTGTGGGCTCTGAAATTAAAAATGAGATATAATTTCTTTGTTCTACAACATTTCTCTTCAGAAGTATTCTATCAGAGAGGAAATGCCACTTGAGAGAAACACATAAAACCAGTATCAGTCTTTAATATCTTCACTTAAATTAGGTTTTAGATAGCTAGCTCTCATTGGGAGGAAGAGAACAAAAGCCCAATGGAATGGGACTCATTAAATGAGTTGTAATGCTAGGAAAATGAAAGTCCCAGAATAATTTTTGAGACTACATTAACCTAGAGAAAGTTTCAGCGAATTTTTTCTGTAAAGTATCAGGTAGTAAATCTTTTATGTTGTTGTTATTTGTTTTTCAGGTTTTATAGGCTATTTGGTCTCATTTATAACTCATTTCTGACCCTGTAGCACTATTACAGCTGTAAACAAGACATTAGTGAATGGGTATCACTGTATTCCAATAAAATTTTGTTATCAAAAAAAGAGGCCAAATTGACCAATGGGTAGATTCCTGTCATAGAGGTCCTGAAAGAAAATGGAAAAAGCACAGAATATAATCATTTCCTAAGGTATCTTAATGCTGCCAAAAACTAATTCTGCCATTAAGCTTGCATGGAATATTAAGTCTTAGTTCACCCTTGCTTTCTCCGATCAGAATTGTTTAGGAAAGCATATTACAACCAATTGTCTGATTTCCTTTTGACAGGACAGTTATTAAGAGCAGTAGAGCATAGTGGCTGAGAATGTGGGTTATAAAGCCAGATTTCCAGCATTTGAATCCTATTCTGTTCTTCATCACATGTATGCCCTTGACTTATAATCAAACCTTCATTTCTTCATCTGTAAAATTAGGGGTCAAAATGGAACCAACTTCACAGGGTTTTTATGAAGACTGCATCATAGATGGGTCAAGTTCTTAAAATAATGTATGATATACTGCTTTCAGAAGTTTAGGTATTATTTGTGTTCTTTCTGGGTTAAGAAAGAAGAACTCTTTTCCCTCAACCTACTACTGAATTTCAAATATAAATAAATAAATACATACATACATAAAGATAATGATACATGTTTACTATATTGCTTTAGATTATGGCTGATTATGGAGAAGAGGATTCTGAGAACACAATGACATAAGCAGGGCTTCTTTCTCTGGGTCTTAGCTGTGACATGCTTGTTTCTACTAGGCTAGTAGCTGGTGACTTCAGGAAGCTAAGTCTGTGTACAGGTTCGGATTTTGTGGTAACAGACATTAAGTGGAGCTTCTTCAGCCACGGTCTTGGCTACCTTCTCAGACCAGGACCAGGAGCCCCTGGTAAGAAATAGGAAGAAGTAAGTGATGGATCCTGGGAAAATT
>PVKE010044734.1:0-12890 GCA_004027555.1 Craseonycteris thonglongyai | reverse complement strand
GACAAATTATATTGAGAAAATTATTTTCACATGGGCCACTATTGTGGATATATCTCTTTGAATCCAAGTTGCAAAGTATTGGCCAAATTATTTACAAGTATCTTCAAATTATCTCAAAGCTTTAAAGAAAGATACCAGTTAAACATAAGTAAAATAGTAGATACAGATCAAAATACACTTGTTCTAACACTTAAAAATATGGCACACAAGAATTTTGAATGAGTATTTTATTAGAACTCTTTGATTAATGGAATATAGTTTTCTAGCTCATACTAGTCCATAGGTTCTCATATGAAAACTATTGTTTCAGGATTGATTATATAGGTTTTATAAAATATTATTTTATGTATTACTATACTAACTAGAGTAATAAATCTTACCCTAATATGTCTTCTCCAAAGTGTAAAATAATTTTAGTATATGTTACCATGCATAATGTGCTACAAACTAAATGATGTGTATATAGATAGGATAAAAAATAACTTGTTGCATTCCTTATAATTTTGAGTTATTTAAAATTTATTTCTAGTTTTGAAAACTAGGAATTATGGTGTATATTTAAATACAATACAAGATTATTTATTGTCTATAAGTTCAGGAAATAAAAAAATTAAAACTATATTTTAGCAATGTGACAGTAACAAGAACATCTATCATTGCTCAAATATTCACTTTGGTTGCACAAGCACTATGCTGGATATTTCACATATATCATCTCATCTAATCATCAAAAAAATAAATGAGTTATGCCCACATTTATATACGACAAAATTTGTTTAGTGTGTCTGCACTGCTTATATTTTTTGTTATTCTCTTGTTTAACTACCAGTCATTTCCAAAGACTACTTATATAATAAAATCAGAAAGTTAAAGCACATTTATATTTTAAATTACATCTTAATATAGGTTGTTTATGAGTTATAGGAAGATGAGAAAATCTCTTTTAGGAACACAATATTTACTTCTTTCAAATCAGGGCAGTTAATTAATTTTAATTAAATATTTTTAAAAGGTGTTACTAGGACCAAATTAAATATACAATAATGGAAACACTGATTCTGTGCAGTGATCAGTCAATATATTATAAAATTGTACACTCAAAACCTATATAATTTTACTAACAAATATTACGCATAAAATTTTTTTAAAGATTTATTTTTATTGTTTTTAATATATTTTTATTTATTTATTTTTATTTTTGACAGAGAGAGAGAGAGAGAGAGAGAGAGAGAGAGAGATACAGAGACAGAGAGTGAACTGAACTGAGGTAGCTCCCAGTTCAGCATATGGTTCCTCACGGGCTGGGGTCGGGATTCGATCCCCGGTCCTCGGCGCTGCAAAGTGAGCGCCTAACCCACTGAGCCATCCCGGCTTCCCCTACATAAAATTTAATGATAAAGGTAATAAGACAATGATATGAAGTCCTTACTTTAAAGATAGAAACAAACTATGTTCCTATACCCTTCAGAAATTTGCATGTACTCAAGTAAAGAATTTCAGTTCTGTCTGTTTTCAAAATAATAAAATAAATAAAATAAAAATAAATAATATAAAACTATAATAATGCTTATATGATCAAACCTTTGAAGCAGGCCAAATGTTTGAGTACAAACATTACCTGTGGTATTTTGGTAATATAAAGATTATAAAGTCAGTTTTACAAAGCTGGTGTTTGAGTTTTGTTTTGTAATTTTTGTGTGTTTTTACATTATTATTTTTAATCATCTTATTTTAGTAGTGCATATTATTAGCATTCAAGACTTTCAATATTAGAGTTTTTCATTATCCCAGCTTGCAAAGTAAAATTCAGAAATAAAGTAAACCTTAACAAAACTGTGATGATTCACATTCTAAAATATATGACATCTATTTATCAAGTCTCAAAAAAGTATGGCTTTTATTATTAGGTTACAATGGATCAAGATTTGTGTTCATATTAATTTTGCCCTCATTTCCATTTATATTAAACTGATATTTATTTTTTTAAAGAGGCACAGGAATGAACAAAGCTTTTCCAATCTCTGCTTGTTCAGCTTGTAACATGCACAATAGCAAATTCAATCTTAAGAGGCTTATATCTCCATTGTAGAACTTTCATGAATTTCAAAAATATTTGAATTTGCATGGGTTATGTGTTTGGGTGGAAGAATAAATTAAAGTTTCTTAAGGACTTTATTTATTTTTTCTCAATAATGCATTGTGTATGCTTGCTTAATTTCAAACATCTTTTGCCCATTTTATTACTCAGCTGAAGTGGAAAAATTCTTTATTTCAATAATAGAAAAGACAAGTTCATTTAAATAAATAACACCTGAAATGTCAATGAAATCACACCTCTTAAAAGTGACAAGGACAATTTCTCACTCATATAAGTTCCTTAAAGCAAACTGTTTTTCTTCATTAAAATAATTTTTTAAGTCAGGTAATAAGGTGTTGGACACAAAGTCATAAAATTCCCTTTGTTAGCAAATTTTGTTTTAACACACATATAAATTTATTTTACCAAGAATCTATTTCCTTAGAACTTATGATATTCAAAAAGGAAGTTAACTACCATCAGCCAATACCTGAAAAGAGTTGTATTAATTAAATTTTGGTCATACTACAAGCATATATGTCACCTTGTTAACTTATAGTCAAATGTGGATGACAATTGTGTGTCAGCTATGCACTTAAGTAATGTGATATCATACAGTAACTGCCCATTGGGCATATAGATGAGAAACCTATAAAATACACACACAACACACACACACACACACACACACACACACACAGGCACACACACAGGAGGAATATATTTCAGTAGAAAAATAGCACTAGTAATAAAGTCATAGGAAGGTTTAACTCTGGTCACAGCACTTATCAACTGTGACATTGGCAATTCACTTAACCATTCTACTAAATGATTAAGAGAAATTAATTTGAATTAATCTGTTCCATAATAAATGAAACTGAAGACACATACAAGTAAATGTAATATGTAATCTTCCATTTGTTCCTGGGCATTAGGAAAACCATAACTGAATAAGTTAAGTGGTAATTTCTAGATTTACATAATTGTATTGTGGTAATGCAAAAATAATGTCCTTTTTTTGAGAAGAGAATTACTATGGAAGTATTTAAAGACAAGTGGGCATAAAATATTCAGTATACTCTGAAATATTTCATAGAAAAAGAGACAAAAAGGAACCAATGACTAAGCAAGTCTGATAAAGCAGTAGCATTTAGGGATCTTAGGTAAAAAACATAATAAAATACTTTGTAAGATTTAATTCATTAGTTTTTCTAGTCTCCTAAGGAGGAATCTGAGGTTGTTGATTTAAGACCTTTCTTTAAAAAGTGGGTACACATTTATACATTTTAATATGGAATTATTTAGTGCTAAACATATATTTAAGTATGTTATTTCATTTAAAAAACAAAAGGAAAACTTCTGGACAAAATAACTATTAGTAACTCTGCCAAACATTTAAGGAAAAGATAATGCTAACTTTATACGTACTGTTCTAGAACATTAAAAAGAAAACATTTCTCAACTCATTTTAAAAATTCAGCTTTACTTTGATAAGAAAACTATACACATTATAAGAAAATAAAGCTACAAAACAATATTTCTAATGAATACAAGGTCTGCATGTTAAGTTCAAGAACTTGCCACTGTGCACTTATGTTGGCAGCGCTGTACAAACAATTCAGTATGGTTTCATAACCTTGGTATAGCAGTGTCTCACAGTTGTGCTCTTGAAGACATGTGGTGGTGTTTTCTAAATGGCATTTATTATTTTTGTTGTGTGTTTCTGTGTTCAATGGCTAGAATATCGGAGTTTGAATTAGAGCAACAAACAAACATTAAGTTTCTTGTTAAACTTGGCAAGAATGGAAATGGCATCAGAGACAATTTGTGTCCACATTTATGGAGATAATGCTATGAAAAAAAATGGCAGTGTATAAATGGATTAAATGTTCTCTGAGGTAAGAGAAAGTGTCACTGATGAAGAGAGGTCACGGCAGCCAGTAATAAGCAGAACTGACACAAATATTGCAAAATCTCATCGCATTGTTCTTCCAAATTGTCAGCTGACTATGAGAAGCATAGCAGACCAAGTAAATATTGATAGAGAAAGAGTTATAAAAGTCAACTGAAAACCTCGGCATGAGAAAGATGTGTGCAAAAATGGTCACAAATGATCTCACTGATGAACAAAAGTTAAGGAGAGTCCAAGTTTTGAAGACGTTTTGGAGAGATAAGACAATGTTTTGAGCGATGTCATTTCTGGTGATGAAACATAGGTGTACCAATACAACCATAAAACATGTCAAGTTGTGCAATGGAAGCCAGCCAATTTTCCGCGACCAAAAAAATTCTGTCAATCCAAATCAAGAGTCAAAACAATGTTGCTAATTCTTTCTGATATCAAAGGGACTGTTAATTATGAATTTGCACAAACTGGACAAACAATAAACCAAGTTGATGATTTAGAAGTGCTGAAAAGTCTGTGTGAAACAGACAAAAATGACCTGAAATTTTCACCAGCAACTCATGGCTATTGCATGATGACAATGCACCAGCTCACAGGGCACTGTCTGTGAGGGAGTTCCTAGACAGTAAATAAATAACTGTATTGCAACACCCTCACTGCTCACCTAATCTGGCCCCCTATGACTTTTTTATTTATCCAAAAAGAAAGGAAGTATCGAAAGGGAGACAATTTGATGAAATTTAAGACATCAAGGGTAATATAATGACAGGTCTGATGACCATTCAGGAAAAATAGTTCCAAAATTGCTTTGAAGGGTGGACTAGGCATTCGCAGCAGTGAATAGAATTCCAAGAGGAGTACCTTGAATGTGACCATAGTGATATTCAGCAATGAGGTATGTAGCACTTTTTCTAGAATGATTTCATGAACTTAATTATCAGACCTCATATAGTATATCAAAGGGAATATAGTCATTAATGTTCTGATAACTATGTATAGTGTCAGATTCATAATACACTTATTGGGTTTACTACTTTCTGAGGTATAGAAATGTCGAATTATTATTGTTTAATACACCCGAAGTTAATAAAAAATCACTATTTTTTTATTTGCTAAATTTCTTGGCCATTTTTAATTTTTAAGCTTCTTTACCTATGGCATTTAATCCTGTTGACCACTCCCTCTCCTCAATTTTTTCTTCTGTTGATTTTAATGTCATGCACTCTTCTCTTCCAAAATCTCTGGGCTATTTTCTGTACTCCTTGTATTATTTTTTATCATCTCCACCCATCTGTTTAAATAAGTATATTTTTACAGGTGTTTCTCCTAACGCATTTATCATTTTTCAAACTCTCTCTATATGATCTAACTAACATACATGGTTTTAACAGTCACTTATAACACCCAATTGAGGATATCCATGTCTTTATCTCTACACGTAATCTCTTTCATGATCTGTAGACCTTTATATTATTGACTACATCCTTTTGAGTTTTAAGTGCACTTGAGATGCAATATAACTGAGACATTGTTATTTTTGTCTTAAGCCCCCCCTTCCTTGTGTAATCTATAAATTGGTTACTGGCCCTTCTAGTTGTCTTATCTTCCAAGAAAAATAATCTGAAATTGTTTTTAGTATGAATTTGTATTTCATATCTCAATGCATCTAATCAATTATAACTTACGGTATTTGTTACATTTTTATGTAAATATTTTGTAAATCTGCCCCTTTCTCCATATTCCCTCTACAATATTATGAATTTGTTTTTAATCATCTCTGTTTTACTGCAAAAGCCTCCTAACCAAACTTTTTTCCTTTAGTCTTAACTCCTCAAAATTTATCTTCCACAGTAGCATTGTCAGAGTGTTCTTTAAAAATTGAAAATTTGACGAAATAATGCCCTTTTTTAAAAGTGTTGTTGGACTTATGTGTTCACATCCCCCATACTTCCCATTAAATAAGTATCAATAATAAAAACTCAGTAGGTGGTGCAAATTATCAACAGATCTGGAATAGTAAATTTCATTCACACAATAAATGCAGTTTCTATTAAAGGAAGTTCAAACAAAGCCCTGAAGTAAAAAAAAGATGACAAACTTATCTTAAAAAACAATAACAACAATAACAACAACCTCTACTTCAAACTAGCTTGTATCTAAGGTCAGAGATATTGGAGATGTTGTATCCAACAGCAACTATACTTCATTCTCCCATTCTTAATCTGTCTTTAACTCTAATTCTCAGATATATTATGTGGCTTCAGTAAAGAATATAGGGAGTGGTATTTTCTATCTTAGAATGATGAATAAACACAGGAGAAGGCTAAGTATGGGAGAGCTGTAGGATTGTACCCTGAGCATTATAGTTTTTTAAACTATTTCCAACAAGTTGATACCTAAGATTGAGTCAGACTATTCAGGTGTGCCAAAGCAATATTTTTGAAATTACAATTTTCTGATATTTTATTCATATATTTTACTACCACTTCTACTATACTCAAACCTAAATTTACTGGGTTAGCTTTAGGGGACAAGTGAAAATTAATTTGTTCAACAAATAGTTTTTAGTACTTTATTTATCAGGCACACTTCTAGATGCTCAAAGTATTTTCATCAAAACAAAGCTAAATGGGAGAAGATGGACAATTAATACTTAATTAAAATCAAGAAATGATTAGAGCTATGAAAAATAATGAAATGAGGTAAAGGGATACAGTGTAGAGAGGATCTGGCTGAGGAGGTGACATTTAAGTCAATAAAATTGTGTTGGTTTGAGATGGAAAAGGAGCTGCCTATGAGGTAGAAATACTTTAAATGCTGGATGAGATAAGTGGATAATCAGGAGAATGGGAAAAACATGTTATTTCAGAATGCAGAAAAAATACATATGAAAATAATTAGTATGTGGGTGCCATTACTTATATCAATTATGGCCTTCATAATTAAATATTGATAGTTTGATATGTTTAAAATGATCATCTTATTATAAATATTAACAAATTAAAAAGCATAATTTTATGATGACAAAGGGATAGGATACAAAGCACATATATTTTTAATTAAAATAGAAAATGCATATAAGACAAAGCAGAAAATAAGATAATAAAATAATAAAAAAAATAGTTTCAAAAATAAATTTAAAATGAATCACCTTATTAAAATAAGAGGACTTTCAGATTAGATTGAGTGATAAATTCACATATATTTAGAAGGTAAATCTGTAATATAAGTGGTATGAAAAAATTAAAATTAGATGTTAAGCACAAATATGTCAGCTAGATATAACCAGAAAAAAAAGAAATTTGGATCATTATTATAAGAAGATGAAATTCAAGATAAAATAATGATTATAGACAATGAATATTTTAAAACTCTTATACAAAGAATACAACCCACAATGAACTTAGAATAGTTATAATAGTTATAAATTTTTAATCTGTAAAAAGGATGCCTTTAAAATATAGAAGTAAAATTCCCTTTGAAATACAACTCAGCATGGACTGCTTCAAAGAAGTAGTGATGTAAGAGGGGGAACATTCAACTCTTGAGTCATATACTAATGCTTCAGTAAAAAAGTAGTATAAAGGATGAATTTTTCCATTCTGTTTTACAAATCCTAGGAAATTCTCAAGCAAAAGAAAACTAAAGTTTCAAGAAACAAATGACAGAGGACATACTCATTATTTTTTAGTCGATGAGAATATAGGTTTTGAAACATCAACAAGAACATTTATTTAGAAAATTCCTGAGGAATAGTGTCCAGTTGAGAGAATATCTGGAAGCAGGAAAATACTTGTTTAGAAAATATAATAATGCATAAACCTAGCAATTCCATAGCAATAAGTAGAGGAAGCAGTCAAGGTGATATCAGATTAAAATTGCCCTGGCAGGATGCTGCAGATGGAAAATAAGAGAAAATAAATTGTTTTAGAGAAAGCAAGACAAGAAATTTTGAGTATTACAATATTCATTATTTTACAAAATGCTGATCTGTCTGTGAGGATTACATTTTTATTAGTACTAACACAATACTAGAAAATAATTGTTTTAAAAGTAAGGAGTGAAAAATGATGCCTTATAGATAGCGGCATGAGAGGAAAACACCGAAAACTGCCTGGGAAGGGACTTGTGAACAGAGGGGAAACCAAGGGGAAAAACCTGAGCAGCAACCTTAAGTAAGAGAACCATACAATGCAGAACAACACCCAAAGGTTAGAGAAAAAAAGGGGAGAGTGGGAAAGGGAAGGGGAAGTAGCAGTTCGGGGACAGAGACTCTGAGCGCGGCCCATGGCTGGCAAAAGCAAAGGGGGATTGGGAGAGCATGGTCAAAGTGGAGCTGGATCGAGGTCGGGCTGGAAGCCGAGACCTAGGGAGCGTGGAAGCCCCACAAGACTGTGGACGATTTAACATCCGAACTCAAGAGACAGCACGCAGTGCCCTAATCAGATCACGGAGCCTAAAGTGGAACAAGAACTGTGGAGCACGGCGGCTGCACTTCTGAGCAGGCAGGGTCAGAGCAGGGCACCAGCCCACAACAGCTAAGCACCCCTGATTTATGAAGGAGATTGACTGTGAGGGAGCGCCTTCTGAAGACAGGGCTCTTGGATAAGGTGACCAGATTTTAACATTGGTAAAGCGGGACACCATTGACCAGGGGGCAGGGGGTTCTTAATTAAAAATTTGGTCTATATGGAGCAACAAAAATTTTCATAGAACACAAAAATAGTATTGAAATATATATTTTTTAATTTGAACATAAGTACAATTTACAAATATAATACATAAAAAATTATGTACAGTATTATTTTATTCTTTGGCATATTTCTCATTTGAGTAAATTTTTTTAGTAGATTTCTGTCATTGTTTAAAACGTCATGAAATTTTTCACAAGAATTTGTTAAATTATATTTCACACAAAATGGCATTCAAAGTCTCAACACTTAATTGTGATTTTTCTGATGTCCCCACTTTATTTACCGTAGAAAAAATGCGTTCAGTCACAGCATTAGTTCCTGGTAAGGACAGCACGTATTCCACAATTTTTAGTGCATTATTGTATGAAACATGGTTTCTTTCAAAATGATGAAATATTTCTAACCATTTGTTCTCTATTGTGATTTCTTCCGATGCCCAAGATTTAACCTTTTCCTTATCAATGTATATATTTTTAATAATGATACCTCATTAAAAAGATCATTTTCGGAAATATTACTATATGGGAAATTTTGAGTAATATGATCGAATGATTTTTGTACAACATTCCAATTAAGTTCTTGTTTTAATGTAACCCAATGAAAATGTTCAATATTATCATAATGTACCGTCCATTCCTCTAAATAATCTATGCAGTTACTATAGAACTTTTTAACATGATTCATGATATCTGCACGATTTATTGCACATTGTTCTTCTAGCTGGCTTGTACTATTTTGGATAGTTAACAAAAGAAAATTATTTTTTAACCGCTCTTGACACTGAAATTTTAAATTATTAACTTCATTTGCTACTTGGATTACTGAAATTTTGTCACCTTCAATACGTTTTATAGCATTTTGAAAAAGAGCTGCTTGATTGTGTACAAACTCTAGCCAAATTTTTGAAGATTCTTTTTCAAAAAACTCTTCTGAAATTCTAGGACATTTATCCTGTGATAGAAAGTAGGATTTCAAAGGATCGTATATTTTCAAAATTCTTTCGACAGCTGGTAAAAGAGTTAACCAGCACATTTTACTGTATCCAAGTGTTTTCTGATATTTGACTTCTGCAGTTTTGCAAAATTCTTTAAGCATTTCAACGTGCACAGTGTATATATAGAAATAAGAATATATTTTAATAACAATATTTTCCACATCTATGGGCAACAAGTCAGCAGTTGTTTGAATGGCGTTATGTATTATGTGCTCTGCACAACCAACACCAATAATGTTTTGATTAAGGTTTTTGTTTAATTTATAAAAATATTATTTGTACCTCTTCTCGCTTTCCCTCCAAAATTTGAGTTCATGTTGTCTGCACAATATGCAATCATTTTATGTTTTAAATTGTTTTTTTCCAAAATATTAATAATGGAACTGAAAATTATTTCAGAAGTTTTGCCAGGCAAAGAAACAAAATCTAAAATTCTCATTTTTATTCCAGTTTTCGAATCAAAAAATCTAATAAAGGTTGGAAATAACTTTATATCCTTATGATTAGATGCATCAGAATATATGGATATAAAATTAATTGTTTCTAGATTTTTGTTTAATTCTGAAAATGCATATGGGAAAAGCACATTACACACAATTGCCTTGGATTTTGTTCTAGCATAGGCAAGTTTTTTGTTGAATAACTTTTTGACAACTTGTGATGTACAGTCCACAGATCTGAAGGAATGATTGTGATTAATAGCATGAAAAGACATAGTCTTCTGCTAATGCTAATTTCTTTTATTTGTCTCCATAAGTTGTTTTCAGAAAAAATTCCTGTATTTTGGAGGAAGATGCAGCAGTATTTAAATATCTTTTATGTTTCTGTGTCTCCAAGTGCTTTGAAATATCATTCTTCCCGCCGTGCGAAATACAAAATTCACCATTACATTTCTCACATTTTACCATGTAATCCCTTTGGTTTTTTTAATAAAAGGAAATTCACTTCTTAGATCATTGTTGAATTTGCATCCTCTTTTCTTACTCATTATGTTAAAAATCTAAAAAAAATAATTTAAAATTATATTATAAATTATTATGTACATATTGTTTTAAAACACAGTAAGTAGGTACATAATTACATAAACATATTTTATTGTTAGTTTATAAATTAAATTAATTTGATTGTTATAAAGTAACTATATTTTTTAAATTATTTTAATTGTAATCCTATATTTCTTTCTAAATAATAACAATACTAACTTGTATTATTTTTCCTCTGAATTTGCCATAATGTAAGTCATAAGTGTCACTTTCAAGGCTGGCACTAGACTTTTTGTCACCACTATAAAATATAAATAATACGAGTACTGTCTGCTAAATTCAAGAAAATTTATATATTTATGAAATAAATAAATTACTTACCTAAATTATCTGAATAGCTGATTTGTTGACATCACTTATTTAACTAGCACGCAGCACTATGTGTATCATCTGAGAGACAGTTACAAAATATTTTCGTCGTTGCCAATGCCAAAAAATGCCATTATTCAATAAGTCCAAATAATGGTGGTCTAATTCAAACAACGGATCAACAATGCGAACTTTGATAAGCAGTTCTCAATAATGAGTTTTCAACAATTATTTGTTATTATTAAAGTTTAACATTATAAAATTAACAAAAATAATATGAAACTCATATCCTGGTGAAATAGCCACATGGCCGCCGAAAACCGTATATTCCCTTCCCATTCTCCCGCTGTTCCCTACCTTGTCGTTCATTCTTTTCAAAAATCGGGACATTTTTTAAAACATCGTGGCAAATGGGACAAATTGTTAAAAATTGGGACTGTCCCACCAAAAGCAGGATGTCTGGTCACCTTGCTCTTGGAGTGAGGGCTGGGGCTTGAATGGTCACAGCTGCATTAGATGTGCTTAGATTGAATCCAGCGGTCTCAACAGAGCTGGAAGCACAGAGCAGCTGCCGGCTGAGCTACGGCCTGTGCACACAGGGCTTTCAGCGCCCCGACCACCAGGCAGCTGGGGCACAGCTACATGCACGCATCCGGGCTTTCAGCACCCCAACCACCAGGCTGCCATGGCACCGCTACCTGCACACAAGCGGGCAACCAGGCTTTTGCCGCTCCACTCACCAGGCCACCGTAGCGCCGCTGCCTGCACGTGAGACCAGCTTTCGACGCCCTGCCGACTGGGCTGCTGTGGTACTGCTGCGGTACTGCTGCAGTACTGCTGTATGCTTGCAAGTGTGCAACTGGGCTTTCAACGCCCCACCCACCAAACCGCTAGGGTGCTGCTGCCCACCGTGCAACTGGGTTGCCGACTGGGGCGCCGCAGTGCCAACACCTGCGCGTGGGATTGCGTAGCAGACCGGGCCTCTGCCAAGCCCCAGCCCATCCAAGAGCAGCCTTGCAAGCGCAGCTCACTAACACAATTGAGGGAGGGGCAGCCAGGTGGAGGAGAGAAAAACTGGAGCTCCTGCGTCCTGCCCGCACTGAAGCACCTGCCCCACCTGCTGAAAGAGGAATCTGCTTTTGTGTCTCAGGCCCGCCCTAGGTCCTCCACACATGCCCCCACCCATGGCCACACCTTTACTACCCTGCTATCTAACAGCTAAGACAGCAACCTGAAGTGCCCCAGGACACAGAAGCTGTCTGCTTACCCCAACCCTCTCCCAAAATCTCCTTCTCCCACAACTGAGCCCAAAAGAAAAAATAAACAGAAGCCCATCTGATAGGCAAACATCCAGAGGGAAAACAGACTCATACGTAAAGCAAAAAGAAACACATCAAACACAATGCACACCTCAGAATCCAAAGCCCCTCCAGAAGATCAGGGGCAGTCTTTAGTAAAGGACCTTGCACACTTGGAATCAAATCTGTGTAAAACAGAATTCAGGGCTACATTAATCAAGACATTCAGAGAGCTCACTCAATGCTGGCAAAGTACCCAGACACAGTTAAATGACCTCAACAAAAAATTTTCTGAGCAAAATGAGTACTTTACCAATAAAATTGAGAACCTAGAGCAGAACCAAAAGGAGCTTCTTGAAATGAAAGGCACCATGGGAGAGCTGAAAAAAGAACTGACCAGCATAGGAAACAGGGCTGACCAGCTAGAGGAAAGGATGAGTGAAATTGAAGATACAAATATGGAAATGTCACAGAGGGAAGAAGAAAGGGAAAGGAAAATCAAGAGAAATGAAAGAGCCCTACAAGAACTTTCTGACTCCATCAGAAAGAACAATATTAGAATAATAGGG
>PVKE010044733.1:0-12891 GCA_004027555.1 Craseonycteris thonglongyai | reverse complement strand
ACAGATGATCACATTGAGTGGCTACCTGATAAGTGAAGAGAATCATCTTTCTATCTTCCAATGCTTAGTCTCTCCTGTCCTTTCAACTTCAGGATATCACAGCAAGAAATGCCCTGGGAGACTATCAGCCTCATTGTTTCATGGTCATTTTATGTTAGTTTTCATACCAAGTCAGCACCTACCATAAACCCAAGCAGGAGTTTTGGATCTGTCTCCCATTGGCTCTAACATTAGCTTGCACAAGGTATTATAAGCCTTCCATATGAAGCAGGCCAGCCACATCCTAGCCTCCTCTCACTCACCTCTGCAGCATTAGACACCTTTAGTTAATTCAGTTTCTTCAAAGACTACATTGGATACCTACTCATTTATAGAGCCACCTTGGACTTCTTTGTTCTGGATTAATTCTCAGCTCTTTCTCAACAATCAACATATTGCCATTATCTATTAGTATTTTTCATTTTTTTCTCCCCATGGGATTTTATTTTAGATGTGAATGGGGATTAACAGTCCAAATGTGTATAGGGTATATTCCACCTTCCACTTGGAAATTCATAATACACATTTGTATTAAAGATTCTGAGATACCTTGTAATAAATAAATATATGTCTCTTTAAAGTTGTTTAACTCAGTTACCAACAGTTTATTGATCATGGGAATTTTCCTTTTTTATTTTACACATATTAACATCCTTGTAAGGGGAAGCTGGATGGCTCAGTGGGTTAAGTGCTTGCTTTGCAACCCTGGAGATGGAGGTTTGAATCCTGGCTCTAGCCCATGCAGACCCATATGCTGAACTGGGGTGTGAATCCTGCTCAGTTCTTGCTGGGGCTCCTGGTCCAGATCCTTCCCTGCACAGCCCCATGCCCACCTGTAGAGTGAAACTATATGGAAAACTAATGCTGTCAACTATGGAGACTGTTCTGGGCCCTACCCCTTGTCTCCGTCTCTCTCTGTCTGTCTCTTTTTCTGTCAAAAAACAATAAAAATAAATCTTAAAAAAACCCAAAACATCCTTAGATTCCAAGTTGTGGAATGTTAGATCATAGAGAGACTCTGATTATTTCATGGATATTTGTTTTGTTTCTCCATTCAATTCTCAATCTTAGTAAGTGTGAGGACATATCACATTTCTCTTTTGACCTTAAACCATAATTCATTCACTGGTTAAATGTGTGTACTGAATTAACTATAATTGGTTATTGAAAGCTTGAAAAACATCTTGTTGATTGAACATAGATATGTTAAAGGATGACCCTGACTTTGGACTGTAAGTCAAACTTTAATACTAATTAGTCATATTACTTTAGGTAAATGACCTAATATCTCTGAGGATTACTGAGTGATTAATGGGGAACCCATTTACATCACTACAGTGTTCCATAAAAAGCTACTCAGTATAAGGCCTAGGTGCTTGATAAATGTTGATTCTTATTTTTGTCTAAAGCTTGGTGAAAAAAATATTTTTTTTAGCATAAGTGAAAGGCATTCTTATATTGTAAATTGAATGAAAAATTTAGTGGAGAATCTTCTCTTGTTTTAAATGATAAGATAACCTGTCTAACTCACTGGCTGAATACAAAATAACTCATGAATTTGTTGAACATACCAATCCTTGGACATTCTGAATCTATAACTCCAGAAATTGGGCCTCTGTTTTAACAAATTTTGTAAGAGATCATATATAACAGTACATATCTTGTTTTGGGAGCTCCCTGATCTAAGAGTTGGAATGCATAAATCTCTATTTACCTCATTGATTCCCCATGTGAACAGAGTCATAGTTCATTTTTTATCAATCTAGTCATTAAAATGTACAAGGGTATATTTTAATTAAGTATGGCATAAGAACATAGGCATTTATATCCTATGGTTACTGTTGACACTGCAGTAAAAGACTAAAGACATTAAATAAATATAGATGATAAAGGGAGAAGAGACAGTAGTAGATCAGCACTATCAACATATATTGGAAGATGGAGCAGGGATAAAGGAATGGACCCTGATGAAAATGAATCATAGGAGAGAAAGCAGGAGACTAAATGTTTGCAGAAGAGGATCCTGATGAAAAGTGGCCAGTTCATTTTTTTAGTAGCTCACAAATGCTCAGCACATGCAAGCATAAATGTGTATAAAAAAAATCAGTATAAGTAAAAATTAAACAACAAAACTCCAGCTCCACTTCTTCATACTAACTGACTGCCCCTCTCTCCTTTCTCAGGGAAGCTCTAGGAGGCCAGATACAGTAAACTGCATGACTGAGGCACAAATCTGAAAAAAGAATAATTAAACACATATCCAGAGTTTTGAGATACTTTAGTCCACTTTCCCTAAGTGTTATGACCAGGTTATACTCCCTAGAGATCCATTTATCCCCTCCAATACAAGCACTCATCTTCCCAGATCAATCTATTGATATACACTAGTACATAGCGTGGCACACCTGCAATGGGGGTCTAATTAGCTTTTAGTGCCTTCCTATTAAAATTAGGTAGAAATAGACCACCAAATATTTGTGGTAAGTCTTCAATAGGAAAAAGCAAGATCAAGGCACACAAAGAAATATGAAGAATAAAAGTAACAAAATAATTTGCATTTTAAACTAATGTTCTTGGAGAATTAAGAAAAGATCATCCATTCATGAAATAAGAAGATGACCTTTTGAAAAAACGAAGGACTCTTGGTAATGATAGTTTTAGCAACTGAAATTTAAGGTAATAAAAGGATTGGAAGATAATGTCAAAACTGAATAATAGGATTTTGGCAGAGAAAAGAGACAATTAGAGAGTTAATCGAGGAGCTCTAACACCACCTAATTGTGTTATGAAAAGGGAAATGGAGAAAGCATAATGGGGAAAATATCAAAGAACTAATAATACAAGAAAATCTCTCAGACCTGAGAATATCAAAGATAAATATTAAAAGAAGATGCTACTTTACCAGAGAGGAAAGAAGGATAATGTAGCAGGTTATATACAAAAGATGGGCTGTCAGCAAACACTGAAACGTAACAGGAGACAATCTCATTATACTGAGGGAGATATTAAACTGTGACTTAATACAGTGTGTTTAATAAGGATGTTCAAGACAGGAAAAATCTTATCTGTTTAATTCTTACACCTTTCTCAGGATGCTGTAGGTATGTTCTCTAATAAAATATAAAAACTTAAACCAAGAAAGAAGCAAGCATGGAATTTAGGAAACAGCATTTTCAAAGGAAAAGTTCCAGTTGCTAGTGACAGGCAGTCCCAAAACAGAAACTTCACAGCAGGCCTAGAGAACCACCAGAACCATTGAAACAGGAGGGCAGAAAGCTTTAGGCTAGGTATTCCCCTTTGAAATCATAGAAAACCACTTGGAGAGGCTTTTGTATGTTGTGAAAAGAACTAATACTGCAATACTGAAAAACATGAAGGCATTACCATAGATAATAACAAAATTCTGATACTTTATTTAATTATTATGATATAAATGAATTAGAAGAATGGATCTAGAGTAAGTAGATGTTCCTAAAAGTGGTAGCAAGTTACCTAAGGAAGATAAATCCTATGCAATAGAATGAAGTCAAAACATAGGGTCTCACAGAAATAATGCCCCTTTTTAAGTTTACTAGATCACATAAAAAAAAGGAGGGGGGTTTGTTACTTCTGCAGGGTCCTGTATAATGTTTATAATTAATCAATTCAGAAATAACAGTATGAACATATTACGATGACCTGTGGCAATAAACATAAGAGTTGTTATTGAACTCCTCATGTACCTGACAGTGTGACCCCAGGAAGTATGGTTGAGACATGCATTATTTCCTGTAATCCTATAAAGGGACTGGTATTATCATTTTCATTTTATAGACAAGAAATTTGAGGTTCAGGGAGACTTGTGACTTGCACAGGGAAGGTTACAGTTAATAAGTGTCAGGACCTGGATTCTAACCTAGGTCTGTCTAATTAAAAAAAAAACAAAAAACAACCAAAAAAGAAAAAAACCCTTAAACAATGCTGGGTTAAGAGGGCAATAGAGGATGGTTGAATGAAAATACTTATTTCCAATATATCTTTTGTTGTTATTTCTTCCCAACTACAGAAGTCTGTATATTGCTATGATTAAAAATAAAAATAAAAATTATTTTAGAATGTATAAATCCATCAATTAGTAGTACCTCCTAGAAAATAGTAAAATAAGAACAAAAAAGAGAGAGAGAATCATGAAGTTTTACTTCTGCTAGGAGGCTTTCCAAAACCTGCTTGTGTGTTGATCTGCATGATAGTTCACATTATTACATAATCAGAGAATTAGGTTTCTATGCTGTATTTATTTTTAACTATCATAAGATTTTGTTATAATAAAAAAATACTTCAGGAAATTGTTCTCTGGAGATGGTATCTGCAAAATGTGTTTATCTCTAATGGCATTATTCTAGGAGGTAATAAACCAAAGCAGGGCTCCTATTTAGAGAGGCTTTAAGGTGATTTAAAGAGGAAGATGCATATTGTTACCTCCAAACTAATAAAGAAAGGTTTCAAAAATTGGTCATACAAGGCATCTAATGATTCTCTTATGAGTTCTGAAAGCAAGAATGAAAACTAGGCAAGGAAATGGGAATCAATGGCTATAGAACGGCAAGTTGATTTAAAATGTAGATTTTATTTTTTCATTTAGGTTTGGTGAGGCTAACAGATCAGAGGGCAATTGCTATTGCAAATATGGTCTGTTACTCACAGTTCCCAAAAGGAGGACCACACCATACATAGGTTGGTACAGGGGCAAGCACTAGGGTTAATCAGGAGAGAGGGAGCAAAGGAAAGCAGGAGCTGAAATCTCTTCTGTGGTTTTCATGGGAAAGGCAAGACAAAGCAGGATAAGCAGGCTCATGGTGGGCTAGTGTGAATAACTGCAGCAGGCTCTGATATACAGGATATATCTAGTTGTCTGGTACCTGGTCTTGGATGATTAGAGCAGAGGAATATCGCCCCCTGGAGTGTGACAGCCAGATAGAGGAGGTAGTTTTGAGTATGGACTCTTCTTTTTTTCTGTTAAATTTGTTGGGGTGACATTGGTTGCTAAGAATTACGGTAGATAATTTCCAGATGTACAAACCTACATTACATCACCTGTGTATTGCATTATGTGCTCACCACCCAGAATCAGCTCTTTGTCCATCACCATATATCTGGACTCTTCTTTTTAAAATATTTTTATCAAGGTAGCATTGGTTGGTAACATATAAATCAACATCTGTATGTACTGCATCATGATCACCAGCAAAAGTCTAATTTCCATCTGTTACCATACAATTGAGCCTTTACCCATTTGGCCTTTTTTTTCTTCATCTGCTCTGGTAACCACACCAATCTGTTGGCTGCCCCTGTAAGTTTACATTTCTTCTGTTTGTTCATTTATTTCATTTTAGTTTTTGTGTATATAGTCCACACATGACACTGTTGGCCCATGATAAGTAAAAAATCACATTCAAGTTTGAGGTACTGTGAAAGCATTAAATATGTTGCCTTAATTAGAACATAAATATATTGTACTATGAAAATAGTTCTATAATGAATAATTTTGTAATTTTCTCTCAGAGTTTTAAGATGTTGGTTATCCTAATAACTAGAATATAAAAAAGACGACTTGCTGGATTTTCTTGTTTTCTTGTATGTTTTATAAGGCACTGATTCAGTCATGTCCCAAGTTAAGGTGTTGTAATTACTGACTTTGATTTAGCAGGAGGAGAAAAATGTCATGATTGTGACATAAAGTTGCCTCAAGAATAACATTTAATTCACAGCAAAATACCTGCAATGCTAGAGGAGCTGCATAGGAACTAGAGGGGCTTTGATATATCACAGCTAAGAAAGCTACCACCAGCCTCAGATGCTCAAAAGATCTTAGAGGAGAAACTAAGTCAAATTCATCTTTTTTCATTGTCAATGCCATTTATAAAACTCTCTTAATGGTTGTATACAGTGCTGATATTAATGTTAGTTTTTATTTCTGTATTTGAGAATTGCAGCTTAAATGTCATGGCACAAAATCTGTTTATAAAACACCTAGTCTGGCAGAATCCCTTTTTAAAGTAGTTCAGTTTGCTTGAGTGTGATATTGTTATGTTACAGAATTTTGTAAAAAAAAAAAAAAAGATTTGGTATAGACTGCCAGCTCATAAAGGAGCGATGTTACTTTGCCGGTCCCTGTAGGTGTTTTCTTGGAAACATAAAATACATGCATGCACCTTCTATACCACATTATACAGTATTGGAATTTGACTGGCTGTCAGTTCCTGTTTGTAGAAATATTTTGGAAGTAGAGGGACATGTTTCCACCCACTGAACTCTAATATATTATATTAATTAAAACTAAGACTCTTAAATTTGCAAACAAGCATGACTATTTCATGGCAAGACTTATTCTTGTCTTGGTTCCTTGGTTTTGAACCGAAGCTTGGAATTGATTGCGATTATATAGTTAGGTGGATTGGGATGCCAAGTCACTGATGACATTTGTTAGCTTACTAAAGCAGAACTTCAGCTTTTGATGAATTATAAGAAATACATGATTTTTGTTCACTTGTTTGTTTCATTTCAATATGCCAGTGATTCTTTAGGTGTACTTTTCAAATGAGATTCCAGCATATGAACAGAAATTACCTTAAATGTTGAGAGCCAGGAAGTCATGGGACTATGAAGTACAAGTTAACTAAATACTTCAATGGGAAATGTGAAAAAATTCATGTATAATGGTAGGGAACATAGATATTGTGGGGTATAAGCACTTGTCTCATCCCAGTGGTTCCCTACGGTGTTAACTGTCTATTAATATGTCTGCAACTAAGGTGTAACTGTAATGTTAATTTTATAATAATAATGTAATGTAACTGTAAAATGATAACTGTCATTACCGAAAAGAGTCAGATCTGTAATATCCTTTGATATAATGATAACTTGTACACTTATAATGTGGGAGGATTATGTGACATAAAAAATTAAGGACTCTTCTGTAAACTATCATATTTTTATTGGTTTGAATTCACCAGCTGACAAGAAAGTATTTGAATTCATACAGAAATAATATTGATATTTGGAAACCATGTCAAACTTGTATGAAAATGGGGCAACAATGATTGCAGCTGGGGATTTACAGGAATTTGTTCCTTTCAGTCAAGACCACTTCAGACACCACCCCAATGCTCTGAACCTTCAGCTTATCCAGCTACAGCCAGACTGTGATTTCCAGTCTTCTGATGGTGCTGCTGACTTGTGGAGTGCCTACAGGAGGTTACATTTCATAACACAAGGTTCCATTACATTTATCACTATGTTGAGACATAGACTGATGTGATCTACTCATAATTTGAGGCTATCCAGATGCAACTGAGAAATGAGTATAGTGCTACTTCTGGAGTAGAAGCTAAGATTTGGTTGTTTTAATCAAGGCTAAAAAATAATGACTTTTTATTATTATAGTTTCATGACTGTCTAATGAAATATTTAAATTATGGTTTTGTAATGAGATTCACTGTGATTATGGCCAATTTTAAACTTTTTCTCTTCACTTACAATGTGGGAACTGCATTTTATGTTATTTGCTGATTAGATAGTAGAGTTTGAAATGGCCCCTGCTGCTACAATCTTACATGTTCTTAGAGAAGAACAGAAATGCCACATAAGTAGATAGAGTAGTAGTTATTAAATAGGGAATTGGATGTCAGTGTGTACTGGAAAATCAATCTTTCCCACCTCAGTCCATTTCCATATCTCTTTTGGGATACCAAAACTTTAGGGAGGGGAAGTCGACGTAGTTAGAAATCTAAACATTTCTCTCCCTCATTTATTATGACAGTTGGGCCAGGGAAGGAAGATGAATGCGTGTGCTGTTGGGAACCAGGGAAATCTGCATGGGGCATAAGTTTCCCTGGTGTTCCCATGTGTACCTCGCTGCCCCTTCTCCATCTCCCCCCATACACTTAATGTATCTTTATAGTCTCCCAAGCACATTGGTTCATTTTTACATATATAGGTAAAGTGCAAATTTTATTTCTTCCTATTTTTGGCAGGATAACATAGAGTGTAACTTAAAATATTTAATCTAGAGAATTATTGAGTAAATTCTTGTTCATGAAATCCTGTAAGATATATAATACATACATTTGCACACCACACTCTATTAATGAGTGTCTCCAAACCTCATAAGTGTTGGGATTAGATTGAGTTACTTCACAGTTAAAGAGAGAGAAGGAGGTGTGCATCTGGGTCTGTTTGATTCAATTAATACATCTCAATACTATTAAAAAATAATACACCAGTGCTTGAATGTGTCTCACGTGTGTTAATTCTGAAGGAAAGTTGGAAGTTATAGAAAGGCGTATGTGAAATTGGAGAAGTTGGATTATGATAAGGAACTGTATGTAGCTGGAAATGTGCTGATTTGGAGAAAAGGAAGTAAAAGCCAGGCATTAGCCATTGATAAAGCATTTACAGTTGACTGCCTGTTCAACAGGTGAGTTCATTTGAATTTTCACATTTGACTAACACTTTTCTCTAAAAAGCTTTACTTGTAGGGGAATCTGGGATGTCTAAATAGATTAAGCACTTACTTTGCAGCCCCAGGGACCAAGAATCAAATCCCGGCCCCAGCCTCTGTGGACCCATATGCTGAGCTGGGGAATGCCCCCAGTTTGGTTCTCACTGGGGTGAGACCATGGCCCAGTTCCTGCCCTGTGCAGCTCTGCACCCACCTGTGGAATGAAACTATGTAGAAAAACCAATGATGTTCAACTATCAAGACTGCTCTGGGCCCTCCCCCTTCTCTCTGTCTCTATCTCTCTCTCTCTGTCAAAAACAATAAAAACAAATCTTAAAAAAAAGCTTTACTTGTAAAATATAAAAGAAGTAAAAACAAAGCATAATGGTTGCAGTAGCTGGATGTACATTTTAACGTGTTGAAAATGATGGTAGAAGAAAGTTTTCATTTATTTTTTATATCATCACTTTTTTACACAATTACTTGTCAATTTACTGTTAATCCTTAAATATACTTTGTGAGTATGTAACTCATTTTAATATTGTAAATGCAAATTTATAAAACATTGAAGGTACATGAATAATTTAACTGAATGATAATTGATTGCAAAACATTGCATAAATAATCAAATTCATAGTAATATTCAGAGAGAAATGGAAAGGAGAACAATGTATCTGCTGTCATTACACTTTGCTGTTAATCCTAAATCTCCTTGAAAAATTGGTGGATGCCCTGACAGCTCAACAGGTTGAGTTCTTACCTTGCAACTGGGAGGTCCGGCCCATGTAAACCCACATGTTGAACAGCAGTGCAACAGGTGACCACCAAATGGCAGTGAAGGTTCTTACCTCCCATGTGGGAGGCCCCCAGTTGGATTCCAAACCCTCAGGGCTCCAAATCTGCCTAGGTTCAATAAAACTGTCACAACTAGTGATGTACAACTATGAAGACTAGTCTGGGCCCTCTCCCCTTCTCTCTGTCACTCTCTCTCTCTCTCTATCTCTCTCCGTCTATCACCTACCCTCTCACCTTCTATCAAACAATAAAACATAAATATTTTTAAAAACTGATAATTTAAGAGAAAGAATTAAGCATTTTCCCTGCTTTTTTTAAAGGAAGACTTGCAGTTCATTCTAGTTAATGAAGGACATCTGTCAGTTAGAGAAGGATACCAACTAATAAATATAAAAGAACGGTAGAATTAGAAAATTACCATTTTAAAACATCCAATGTAATCATTGATTTAGACAAGGAATTTTAATGGACACTAAAGCTATGGGATGAAAAAAAGGGTGTTAGCATGGCACTAAGGTTCACCCTGTAGATGACTTGCTGAAGATGAGGGAACAAATATGTATCTACCATGGAGCTGTGTCTTCACCTCAGCCACATCATTAATAGTGGGACAGAGGGATATATATGCCTGCAGCTGTAATCAGCATGAAGACAGCATGTCATTTACTTAGTTTTTACCCTGATATTATTTGACCTGAATATGTAGACCTAACTTCCAGTTGAAAGAAACTTGGGAACTAGAGGAGCAATTTGTGAAATATCATGTGGTGAAGAGTGGGTTAGAAGTATAGATGAAACAGGAGAGAAAAAAATTTGGCCACAAGACAGAATAACCCTGACAATTGCCTGGAAAGGGACTTATGAGCAAAGGGGAATCCACAGAGGAAACCCTGAGATGCACCCTCAACTGAGAGAACCACACAACATAGAACAACACCCAAAGGTTAGAGGAACAAGGGGGAGAGTGGGAGAGGGAAGGAGAAGCAGCAGTTCAGGGACAGGGATGTGGAGCATGGCCCAGGGCTGGAAAAACAAAGGGGGATTGGGGGACTACAGTCAAAGTGGAGCTAGATCAAGGGCAGGCTGGAAGCTGAGACCTAAGGAGCCCAGAAGCCCTACAAGACTGGACAATATAACATCCGAACTCAAGGGACAGCACGCGGTGCCCTAATCAGATCACGGAGCCTAAAGTGGAACAGGGACTGTGGAGCAGGGTGGCTGCACTTCCCGGCGGGTGGGGTGAGAGCAGGGATTCAGCCCACAGCAGCTCAGCACCCCGGATTTACGGAGGAGATTGACTGTGAGGGAGCACCTTCTGAAGAAAGGGCTCTTGGAGTGAGAGCAGTGGCTGCATTAGATGTGTGTAGAGTGAATCTGGCAGTCTCAATAGAGCCGCGGGCCTAGAGTGGCTGCCAACCAAACCGCGGCCTGTGCACCCAGGGCTTTTGGCGCCCACCGACCAAAAGTGGCCCATGCGCGAGACTGGCTTTCGGCACCTTGCCCACCAGGTCAACATGGTGCTACCGCCCATGTGTGCAATTGTGCTGCAGACCGGGCCGCCACTGCACTGCTGCCCCAGTGCACGATCAGCTGCCAACGGGTCCGTCGTGGTGCCGCCACCAGCACACGCGACCAAGATTGGGGTGCGCCGCTGACCTGGCCTCAGCTGCGCCCCCTCCAGCATGGCCAACTGGGCCTCTGCCAAACCCTGGCACACTTGTGCTGCTGCCCTGCAGTCATGGCTCACAGATGTAATTATAGGAAAAGCAGCCAAGCAAAGGGGAGAAAGACTGGAGCTCCTGCATCCCGCCCGCACTGAACAACCAGACCCCTGCTGAAAGAAAACATGATACTCATCAATATATATGCCCCCAATCAGGAAGCACCAAAATTTATAAAGCAACTACTAACAGATCTACAAGGAGATTTTGACAAAAATACAATTATAGTAGGGGATATAAACACCCCCCTGACAACATTGGACAGATCATCCAAGAAGAAACTAAATAAAGAGATTGCAGCTTTAAATAATACATTGCAGGAAACGAACATAATTGACATTTACAGGTCATTCCATCCTACAACACAGGGCTATACATTTTACTCTAGTGCACATGAAACATTTTCAAGGATAGACCATATCCTGGGACTTAAATCCAACCTCACCAAATTTAAGGGCATCCAAATCATACCAAGTGTATTCTCTCACCACAAAGCATTGAAACTTGAGATCAATTGTAAAAGATCAAGTGCAGAGAGAACCACATATACGTGGAGATTGAACAACAGGTTATTAAAAAGTGACTGGGTCAAAGAGAAAATAAAACAAGAGATTAAAAAAAAACTGAAAGTTACAAAGACACAGAGACCTATGGACACACCCAATAACTTGGTGATTGCCTGAGGGAAGGGGAGGAGGGGGGGAGGGAGAGAGGGAGAGGAAGTGGGAGAGGGCACCAGCATTATGGACACACTCAAGGGTTTGGTGTTTACCTGGAGAGGAGGGGGGAGGGGGGAGGGGGGAGGGAGAGCTGTGTGGGGAGTGGGGAGTGGGCACCAGATATATTGGGTTGGAGGGGGACCTGATTCTGGGAGCTAGTCACATAATGCGATGCATGGGTGATGTGATGTGGAGTTGTCCATTGGGAAACTGTCTGATTGTTACCAACCAATGTCACTCCATTAAATTTAAAAATAAAATAAAAAAAAAAAAATTTGTAGAAACAAATGACAATGAAAACACGATGTACCAAAATTTCTGGGACACAGCAAAAGCAGTTTTAAGAGGGAAATTTATATAATTACAGATCTATCTCAAGAAACAAGAAAAACTACAAGTAAACACCCTCACATCTCATCTTATAGAGCTAGGAAAAGAAGAACAGAGGTCTCCCAAAGCCAGAAGAAGAAAAGAATTAATAAAAATCAAAGCAGAACTTAATGAAATTCAGAATAGAAAAACAAGAAATAAAATTAATGCCACAAAGAGCTGGTTCTTTGAAAAAATCAGTAAAATTGGCAAACCACTGGCTAGGCTCACCAAAAAACAAAGAGAAAAATCTCATATTTCCAGAATATGGGATGATAGGGGAGAGATTACAACTGATGCTGCAGAAATACAAACAATCATAAGAGATTTTTATGAAAGACTCTATGCCAACAAATTTGACAACCTAGAGGAAATGGACAAATTTCTAGAAACATATAGTTTACCTGAACTGAACCAAGAAGATTTGGATAACCTAAATAGACCAATCAACAGTACAGAACTTGAAACAATTATCCAAAAAATTGCACAAAGGCAAAAGGCCTGGACCAGATGGCTTTACCAATGAATTCTACCAGTCATTCAAAGAAGAACTAATGCCCATCCTCCTCAAACTACTTGAGAAAATTCAAGAGCAGGCAGTACAACCCAACTCTTTCTATGAAGCTAATATCACCCTAATACCCAAACCTGGGATAGACAATACCAAAAAGGAAACCTATAGGCCAATCTCACTGATGAACACTTATGCAAAAATCTTAAATAAAATTTTAGCTAACAGAATACAACAATGCATTAAAAAAATTATTCA
>PVKE010044732.1:0-12891 GCA_004027555.1 Craseonycteris thonglongyai | reverse complement strand
TGGGACTATATCAAATGAAAAAAGTTTCTGCACAAAAATAGGTAACCATCAATAGAGTAAAAAGGCAACTAACCAAACGGGAGAAAATATTTGCAAATAATGCCTCTAGTAAGGGGCTAATATCTAAAACATATAAAGAACTCAGACAACTCACCAATTAAAAAACAAACAGGGAGAGAAAAAGATGGCAGCATGGGAGGAGAACTCCCATACCTACCTGGGAAGGGACTTATGAACAAAGGAGAATCCACAGGGGAAACCCTAAGAAGCACCCTCAACTGAGAGAACCATACAATGCAGAACAACACCCAAAGTTTAGAGGAAAAAGGGGAGAGCAGGAGAGAGAAGGGGAAGAAACAGTTCGGGGACAGGGACGTGTATCACAGCCTGGGGCTGGCAAAAACAAAGGGGGGTTGGGGGACCTCAGTCAAAATGAAGCTAGATCGAGGGCGGGCTGGAAGCCGAGACCTAAGGAGTGTGGAAGCCCCACAAGAATGTGGACAATTTAACATCCGAACTCAAGGGGCTGCATGTGGTACCCTAATCAGATCATGGAGCCTAAAGTGGAACAGGGACTGTGGAGCAGGGCGGCTGCACTTCCCAGTGGGCAGGGTTAGAGCAGGGAATCAGCCCACAGAAGCTAGGCACTCCTGATTTACGGAGGAGATTGACTGTGAGGGAGCACCTTTTGAAGACAGGGTTCTTGGAGTGATGGCCGCAGCTGCATTAGATGTGCTTAGAGTGAATCCGGAGGTCCTTGAAACTCTGCAGAGCTGCCGGCCTAGTGCGGCTGCTGGCCCAGCCTCTGCAAAGCCCCACCAGCTCACAGACTCACAGATGTGATTAAAAGGAGAAAGCCCGAGCTACTCTCCCCGCCGGACCCCACGACTGCAGAGCTGCCCCCAGCTTGCAGATGCCATTAGAAGAAGAAAGCCCAAGCTGCTTGCCCTGCCCACACCCCTGCTGAGCTGCCACCTGGCTGCCAGCTCACAGACATGATTAAAAAGCAGACAATCAGAGGGGAGAAAGACAGGCAGCTAGCCTCTGCCAAGCCCACCCCCCACAGCCCCCGGCCCATAGACGCAATTAGAGGGGAGAAAGCCCGAGATGCTCGCCCCACCCGCACTGAACCACAAGCCTTTCTGTGCACAGAGGAATCTGCTATTGTGTCTCAGGCCCACCTTAACTCCCACCCACACGCCCCCACCCCTGGAACCACACCTGCTTTACCCTGCCTTCTAACGGCTAAGACTGCACCCTGAAGAACAGCCCCAAGGAACAGAACTGACTGCTTCCCCCAACCCTATCCCAAAATCTCCTCCTCCCACAACTGAGAAGCCCACCTGATAGGCAAACCCCCAGAGCAAAATCATATTCATGCGCAAAGCAAAAAGAACCACATCAAACACAATGCACACCCCAGAATCCAAAGCCCCTCCAGAAGATCAGAGGCATTCTTTAGTAAAGGGCTTGCACACTTGAAATCAAATCTAAGTGAAACAGAATTCAGGGCTGCAATACTCAAGACACTCAGAGAGCTCACTCAATGCTGGCAAAGTACCCAGACACAGTTAAATGACCTCAACAAAAATTTTCTGAGCAAAATGAGTACTTTACCAATAAAATTGAGAAGTTAGAGCAGAACAGAAAGGAACTCCTTGAAATGAAAGGCATCATGGAAGAGCTGAAAAAATAATTGACCAGCATAGGAAACAAGGCTGACCAGCTAGAGGTAAGAATGAGTGAAATAAAATATAGAAACATGGAAATGTCACAGAGGAAAGAAGAAAGGGAGATGAGAATCAAGAGAAATGAAAGAGCCCTACAAGAACTCTCTGACTCCATCAGAAAGAACAATATTAGAATGATAGGGGTACCAGAAGGAAGCGAGATGAAATATTCTCAGTCTACTAAAACAAATAGTGGATGAAAATGTTTCTAACCTCTGGAAAGATCTACAACCCCAAATACAGGAGGAAAGCAGAAGTCCTAACTACTTAGACCCTAGCAGATCTTCTCTAAGGCATGTTGTTCTGAAGATGACAAAAAACAAAGACAAGGAAAGAAACCTCAAGGCTGCCAGGGAATAAACAAAATATAACTTTCAAAGGAAAACATATCAGGCTGTCACCAGACTTCTCAGCAGAAACTCTGCAAACCAGGAGGCCGTGGACCCCAATCTTCAAAATATTAAAAGAGGGATATTTCCAGCCAAGAATCAACTGTACAGCAAAATTAACCTTTAGATATGAAGGAGGAATTAAGACCTTTTCAGATATACAGACTGAGAGAATTCTCCAGCTCAAGACCGGCACTCCAAGAAATACTGAAAGAGGCTAATTGGCCTGAATCAAGAAATCAAAATAAATGAAGAAAAGTTGGGACAACAAAAAAATAAAAAGGAAAGAAGAAATGGATACAGGATATCCTCATATATCAATCATCACCCTGAATGTAAATGGACTGAATTCACCAATATAGAGGCACAGGGTAGCAGACTGGATTAAAAAATAAAATCCAACCATATGCTGCCTACAAGAGACATACCTCAGCCACAGGGACAAACATAGACTCAGGGTAAAAGAATGGAAAACAATACTCCAGGCAAATGGCAGTCAGAGAAAAGCTGGAGTGGCCATACTGATTTCTGATGAAAAAGACATCAGGATAAAAAAAATAATGAGACATAAAGATGGACATTACATTTTGATAAAAGGGACAATACAACAAGAAAACATGACACTCATCAATATATATGCTCCCAATCAGGAAGCACCAAAATTTATAAAGCAACTACTAACACATCTAAAAGGAGAATTTGACAAAAATACAATTATAGTAAGGGACCTAAACACCCCCCTGATAACATTGGACAGATCATCCAAGCAGAAACTACATAAGGAGATTGCAGCTTTAAATGATACATTACAAGAATTGGACATAATTGACATTTACAGGTCATTCCATCCTACAACAAAGGGCTATACATTTTACTGTAGTGCACATGGAACATTTTCAAGGATAGACCATATCCTGGGACTGAAATCCAACCTCACCAAATTTAAGGGCATCCAAATCATACCAAGGGTATTCTCAGACCACAAAGCGTTGAAACTTGAGATCAATTGCAAAAGATCAAGTGCAGAGAGAACCACATATACATGGAGATTGAACAACATGATATTAAAAAGTGACCAGGTCAAAGAGGAAATAAAACAAGAGATTAAAAAATTTGTAGAAACAAGTGACAATGAAAACACGACGTATCAAAAGTCTGGGACACAGCGAAAGCAGTATTAAGAGGATAATTAATATCATTACAGGCTTATCTCAAGACAAGAAAAACTACAAGTAAACACCCTCACATCTCATCTTATAGAGCTAGAAAAAGAAGATCAGATGTCCTCCAAAGCCAGCAGAAGAAAAGAACTAATAAAAATTGTAGCAGAACTTAATGAAATTAAGAACAGAAAAACAATAGATAAAATTAATGTTACAAAGAGCTGGTTCTTTGAAAAAAACAAAAAAAATTGACAAACCACTGGCTAGGCTCACCAAAGGACAAAGAGAAAAAGCTCATATTTCCAGAATACAGGACGATAGGGGAGAGATTACAACTGATGCTGCAGAAATACAAACAATCATAAGAGATTATTATGAAAGACTCTATGCCAACAAATTTGACAACCTAGAGGAAATGGACAAATTTCTAGAAATATATAGTTTACCTAAACTGAACCAAGAAGTTTTGGATACCCAAAATATACAAATCAATAGTACAGAACTTGAAACAATTATTCAAAAATTTACCAAAGGTAAAAGGCCAGGACCAGGTGATTTTACCAATGAATTCTACAAGTCATTAAAGAACTAATGCCCATCCTCCTCAAACTATTTCAGAAAATTCAAGAGGAGGCAATACTACCCAACTCTTTCTATGAAGTTAATATCTCCCTAATACCCAAACCTGGGAAAGACAATACCAAAAAGGAAAACTTTAGGCCAATCTCACTGATGAACACTGATGCAAAAACCTTAAATAAAATTTTAGCTAACAGAATACAACAATGCATTAAAAAGATTATTCACCATGACCAAGTGGGATTCATCCCAGAAGCACAAGGATGGTTCAACATATGCAAATCAATCTATATAATTCAGCACATAAACCAAACAAAGGATAAAAACCGCATGATTATTTCAATTGATGCAGAAAAAGCATTCAACAAGATACAACACCCATTTATGATAAAAACACTGAATAAAATAAGAATTGAAGGAAAGTACCTCAACATAATAAAGGCCATATATGACAAACCCTCAGCAAATATTATACTGAATGGGGAAAAACTGAAGCCTATTTTCCTAAAATCAGGAACAGGACAGGGATGCCCCCTGTCACCACTGTTTTTCAACATAGTTCTGGAACTTCTAGCCAGAGCAATCAGAAAAGAGAAAAGAATAAAAGATATTAGAATTGGGAAAGAAGAAGTTAAACTGTCAGTCTTTGCATATGACATGATCCTGTATATAGAAAACTCTAAAGACTCTATCAGAAGGCTATTACAAATAATAGACAAATACAGTAAAATCGCAGGCTACAAAATCAATGTCTCAAAATGACCTGCATTTTTGTATGCCAACAATAAAATTTCAGAAACAGAAATGAGAAGATCCATTTCCTTTGCCATTGCAAACAAAAAAAAAATGAACTACCTAGGAATAAATCTAACAAAGAACATGAAGGACTTTTACAAATAAAACTATAAGACACTGTTAAAAGAAATTAAATAGGAAAAACTAAATGTAAAATTAAATAGGAAAATTAAATGGAAAGACATTCCATGTTCATGGATTGGAAGAATCAACATAGTTAAAATGGCCATACTACCCAAAGCAATATACAGATTCAATGCCATTCCCATCAAAATCCCACAGTCATTCTTTCTTTTTCTTTTTCTTTTTTTATTGTTTTGTTTTTGACAGAGAGAGAGAGAGAGAGAGAGAGAGAGAGAGAGAGAAAGATACAGAGACACAGAGAGAACTGAACTGGAGGAACTCGGTTCACATATCGCAAAAGCTATCCTAAGAAAAAAGGATAAAGCTGGGGGCATCTCACTGCCTGACTTTTATCTGTACTACAAAGCCTCAGTAATCAAAGCAGCTTGTTACTGGCAGAAAAACAGACACACGGACAAATGGAATATAATTGAAAACCCAGAAATAAACCCACAAATTTTTGGACAGATTATTTTTGACAAAGGAGCAAAAAATATACAGTGGGGAATAGAAAGCCTCTTCAGTAAATGGTGCTGGGAATATTGGAAAACCACATGCAAAAGGCTGAATGTGTACTGCGATCTCTCACCAGATAACAAAGTTAACTCAAAATGGATTAAAGACCTCCAAATAAGATAAAAAAAAAACAATAAATTGCGTAGCAGAAAACACTGGCACTAAACTTATAGACCTGGGATTCAGGGAGGACTTTATGAATCTGAACTCAATGGCAAGGTAAGTAAAAGCACAAATAAATGAATGGGACCTTATCAAGCTAAAAAGCTTCTGCACTGCTAAGGAAACTATCAACAAAGCAAAGAGGCTACCCACCAACTGGGAGAAAATATTTGCAAACAATGCCTCTGATAAGGGGCTAATATCAAAAATATACAAAGAACTTGTACAACTCAACAAGAAAAAAAACAAGCAATTCAATTAAAAAATGGGCAGATGACCTTAACAGACACTTCTCTCATGAAGACATACATACAGCCAACAGATATATGAAAAAATGCTCCACTTCACTAGCAATTAGGGAGATGCAAATAAAAACCACGATGAGATACCATCTTACCCCTGTTAGAATGGCTATAATCAACAAGACAAGGGATACCAAGTGCTGGAGAGGCTGTGGACAAAAAGCAACCCTCATACACTGCTGGTGGGAATGTAAACTGGTACAACCACTATGGAAGGCTGTATGGAGATTCCTCAAAAAATTACGAATGGAATTACCATATGACCCGGCCATCCTTTTACTGGGTATCTACCCAAAAAACCTGAAAACCGTAATCTTTAAAGATGTTTGTACCCGCACGTTCATAGCAGCACTGTTCACAGTGGCCAGAACATGGAAACAACCAAAATGCCCTTCGATAGATGACTGGATAAAGAAGATGTGGTACATTTACACAATGGAATACTACTCAGCAATAAGAAATGATGAAATACAGTGATTTGTGACAACATGGATGGACCTTGAGACCATCTTATTAAGCAAAATAAGTCAGACTGAAAGAATCAGGAAACATATGACCTCACTTATAGGTGGAATATAAAACT
The DNA here is from genome assembly GCA_004027555.1 of Craseonycteris thonglongyai. Lineage (NCBI taxonomy): Eukaryota > Metazoa > Chordata > Mammalia > Chiroptera > Craseonycteridae > Craseonycteris > Craseonycteris thonglongyai. The sequence continues at coordinate 6,549 of PVKE010044732.1, read as the reverse complement.
GAAATCAACAAAGACACAGACCTATGGACACACTCAATAGCTGGATGATTACCTGAGGGAAGGGGAGGAGGGGGGAGGGAGAGTGGAAGGGGAGGTAGGAGTGGGCACCAACCAGCATTTTGGACACACTCAATAGTTTGATGGTTACCTGGAGAGGGGGGGAAGAGAGGGGAAGGAGAGTTGTGGGGGGAGGTGGGAGTGGGTGATGGAGGGGGAGCTGATTCTAGGTGGTGGGCACATAATGCAATGCATGGGTGATGTGATGTGGACTTGTACATCTGGAAACTGTCTAATTGTTACCAATCAATGTCACCCCATTAAATTTAACAATAAAAAACAAACAAACTATCCTATTGAAAAATTGGCAGAAGACTTGAACAGATACTTCTCCACTGAATACATTCAAATGGCCAACAGATATAGGAAAAATGCTCAACTTTACTAGACATTAGGGAAATGCAAATTAAAACTATAATGAGGTACTACTTCAGACCTGTTAGAATGGCTATAATCAACAAGACAAGAAATAAAAACTCCTGGAGAAGCTGTAGAGAAAAAGGAATTCTCATATACAGCTGGTGGGAATGTAAATTGGTACAACCTCTATGGAAGGTAGGATGGAAGCACCTGAAAACATTAAGAAAAAAATTACCATATGACCCAGCAACCCATCTTCTGGGTATGTACTCAAAATACTTGAAAACCTTAGTTTACAAAAATATATGTACCCCAATGTTCTTCGCACACTGTTCATGGTAGCCGAGTCGTGGAAACAATCAAAGTTTCCTTTGATAGATGACTGAATAAAATAGTTGTGCTACATGTATACAATGAAGTACTACTCAGGAATAAGAAAATATGAAATATAGCCATATGTGACAACATAGATTGACCTTGAGATCATCATATTAAGTTACACTGAAAAAATCAAGAACCATATGACTTTGTTTATAGGTAGAATACAAAACTGAAAATAACAAAGAAACAAAGACTCATAGACACAGTCAATGGTTTAGTGGTTACTGGAGGGTAAAAAAGGAGGGGAGTATGAGAATAGGGAAGGAACATCAAATACTTGGTGATGGAAAGAGAACTGACTCTGAGTGGTAAACACATAATACAATACATAGACCAGGTGATGTAGAATTGTACACCTGTAACCTATGTCATTTTTACCAATCAATGTCACCCCAATAAATTTAACAATAAATAAATAAATAAATAAAAAAAAAATTTTATAAAACTGAAATTAAAATGAAAAAGATTAATAAACAAATAACATTATACAATGTATATTAAATAATAGCATAAATAAAGGGCACATTCAAATACACAAGGAATTCTAGTACTTCTTTCTTTACAGAGAATCCCTTCATACTTCAAATTCCAAAGTAGTTATGTGCCATCACTAAAAAAAAGTTACTTATATAATATGCATTGTTTCAATATTCCACATATAATTCAGTAGAAATATTACTACTAAGCAAAGATCAATTGGTGAAATGTGATACCTCTCAACCTCTAATTCAGCAGGTTATAAACGGTGTCCCAAAATTCACGCAAGATTTGAATTTTGCATGATTTGTGCAATAAAGTGTTGCCAACAACAAAAAAAAGATAGCATGACAGCTGACAGTTCAGGGTTATTAAAAATGGAGCACTACATGAAAGAACAACACGTTTTCATTGTTGAGCAATGAAAATTTACAATTTTTAATTGTAAACCTGTGTTTTCTATCAAAATTACTTCTTGTGTGAATTTTGGGACATCCTTTAGGTTTGTCTGCATTAATATGACCTACAGTCATTTTAAGTTCCAAATATCTAGCCATACCACATTTCAGTTATATCAGAATCTCTGGGAATGGGACCTAGTATTAATTTTTTTTATTTTTTATCTTAAAAAAATTTTTTTGGAGAAAGTTGAGAAAGAAAGAGATGGGGCATGGACCTAGAGCCATGTCCATTAGACGTGACATGATTTCATTCTACCCAAGTAAATGTGGGGCTATGGGGGTGGGGGGTGGGAGCTGAACCAGGGGACTCCTGCATGGTAGGAAAGAACTTTTTCCATGGAGCTATCCCAGCAGTTACCAGTTACACTGCAGTTCAGCACATGGGGTTGCAAGGGCCAGGGCCACATATTGAATCCCAGATTTTGCGACTGTAAGGCAATTGCTCAAACACTGAGCTATCCCAGCATCTTCTAGGACCTATTTTTTTTAAATAATTCCCAATATATAGTCTAGATGGAGAAGTATTAACTAATTTGAGCTGACTCTGCTCACTCCATCTCTCCAACAGTACCTTGATTAAACAAGTACTTTCAAATTTCTTTCTCCATGCACAACATGACAGGGAATAAAGGTGCTAGTACTTGGTAAGGTAAGATTTAGTACTTGGAAAGATAGGACGTCTTCCAAAGTAAACTCTACCTATACAGTGACTGGCTTAGCTGCCTAGACATTTAGAATTCTAAGTATATTGAATATATTTTAGCATTTCTGTAATGTGATCAAAAGTAACTTAATGGAAAATTTCAATATGATGCTATACTTTCTTTCACTTATTTATATATAATATGTATTTGTGTGTAAAAGTCCTAGTCACAGTAATGTGTATATGTGTGCATAAGTATGTATAATAAAAAGTTTACATATTAAGTAAAACAGTATATTTTTATGTATTTAACTTTAAGTCCCCCAAAAGTCTGAAAACCCTCTGAGTGCTATGTAGCTGGCAATGATCACTTTGAAACATAATCTCTTAACCTCAGATTGACTCAATATAAAATAATTTTATAAAAAGGGACCCAAAGTTTGAGAGGAGAGCACTAGTGAAGAGAGAGTAAAGGAAGAGAAGAATTTGAAATGTTAGAAACATTTATAAAATTAGACACACATCCCCTTGTATATTTCATCATCATACCTCTCTCCCTAAGTCACTGCAGAGCAATTTCAAAAGGGAATCAGGGAAGTTGCAGGAAATACTTGTGAGAACTCTGGCTCAGTGAAAAGACTAAGGTCAGGAATCTCTGTTTTTTAATCTCATGGGTTACTGCTAGGATTTGAGTATAAGAAAGCAGGACATTGTGGACTAGTGAATTAAATGTTATATCAATGTGTCTCTCAGACGCTACCTTATAGTTTCTCCTGTCTTGTTTAGATTCAGGTTGAAGTGGTTTTTCCCTGATTCCATCCTGGTTCATTTTTGGCCTTCTATGAACCATGGTCTTCAATACCCAGTAGGAGGTTTCCCCAAGCCTGGCTGTAACACTGGCTACACAAAGGTGAGTTGACCAAAGGCCCTATGGCAGTGGTTCAAGAGTTATCTATCTGGACCTGTTCCCTTTATGCTTCTATTTCTTTGTCTGACAGCTTCCCCTTTCATGCCTAGAATAGAAATCAGGCACTTGAATATAATCAAATTCCATTTTCCCTAGAGATAGAATAGGCTTGAACTTCCCCAGAGTTTTGAGTGTGCTACTAATAATATCTACCTTAGCTGTTAGTAGATTTAATTTGGTAACACATATTGCAATAAAGAGAGGAAAATCACCCAAACTAATCAGATATGCCTTCATTTAATGCAAGCAACAAAGACAGAAAACATTAAAGAAGGGTAGGTTATCTTTTTCCCACTTGAGCAATTCATTATGAACACTTGTGCTTTTAACATAATTTCTAGCTTCAATCTATTTCAGTTCAAAATATAAGTTGAAAACTACAGTGTGCTAGAAGATAAGTGTGAATAATAATGCTAATTTAAAAAACCTGCCCCTGAGGCGCTTCCAGTATAGTAATGCACAAATAATTGTATGCCATAGTAAAATGTGAAATTGAAGACAGTATAAAAGCAGTAAAACTTAAAGACAATGACTATTCAATAAACTGTCTGCAGGGATCAGTAGATTTAAACATAGTGCTTTGGCTAACCACCTGAATTCTCAAAAGAATGCTGAGGATGTAGAATCTAGGTAGGCTCTATTCTTCTCATACCCCAAATTCCTCTTTCATAGTAGCAGATAAAATTTTCTCTATAAAAGTTGAATGTGTTTTATAAATTAAGTAGTAGACTATCTATGAGGTCATGACTAGGAAGTCTGAGTTCTTTCTATAAGCACATCACTTATTAATTTCCTGCCAAAGAGTCTGTCTTTGTTGCAAAATAAACAAAGGCCAGATCGTACATTCCTTACTGACAGATCACAAGGTATTTAGTCTGTGATGGAATAATTGAATGAAGGGGGTACTTTAGTTTTGATACAATTTAATCTGAAATAATATCCTCACTTTTCAGTAATATTTAACCACACACTAACAGCATTAGAAGGTTGATTAAATTCAGGAGGTTGAGATACCTATTTTTTAGGATCTGAATTTAGAATTAAGTTATGACATACCTAAAAGTACTTAAATGTCTTTTTGTTAAAGAAAGGAAAATGTGAACTCATGTGGTTTTTGACGTTTTTTTGGTCTGACTTATTTCACTTAGCATGATAATCTCAAGATTCATCCATGTTGTCACAATGGCAGTATTTCATCTTTTCTTATGGTTGAGTAATATTCTGTTGTGTATATGTACATCTTTATCTAGCCATTTATCAAAGGACACTTTGGTTGTTTCTGTATCTTGGCCACCATGAACAATGCTGTGATGAACATTAGGGTACATGTAACTTTAAAGACTAAAGTTTTTAGATTTTTTGGTAGATACCCTGAAGAGGGATTATTGGGTTATATGGAAACTCTATTCTTAATTTTTTAAGAAACCTCCATACTGACTTCCATAGTGGCTATACTAATTTACATTCCTACCAGCAAAGGTTTTTCTCCACAAACCTCTGCAAGACTTGTTATTATTCACTTATATGTGGGACATAAACATGAGAGCAACAAAGAAGCAAAATTTCATGGACACAAACAATAATTTAGTGGTTACCAGAGGAAGAGGAGAGGAGAGGGAGGAAAAAAAGGCGAGGGGAGTCAAATATATGGTGATGGAAGGAGAACTGATTCTGGGAGGTAAACACCCAGACAATATACTGTAGAATTGCATACCTGGAACATATGTAATTCTACTAACCAATGTCACCCCAATAAATATAATAATAAAAATGTGTTAGTTAAAACAAAACAAAACAGGGTGTCATTGAACATGGGGGCAGCTATCCAGACCTTTTATCTTTGTAAGCTTTGCTTACACTGAACCAACCAATGTCTAAGGGACCTGCAGTGGGCATTAATCTTGGCACCAACTACTCTTGTGTGGGTGTCTTCCAGCATGGAAAAGTGGAAATAATTGCTAGTGATTAGGGAAATCGAACCACCCCAAGTTATATCACCTTTAGTGATACTGAATGATTGGTCAGTGATGCTGCAAAAAATCAAGTTGCAATGAACCCCCACCAACACCATTTTTGAAGCCAAACACCTGATTGGATGTAGGTTTGATGATGCTATTGTCCAATATGATATGAAGCATTGGCCCTTTATGGTGGTGAATGACACTGGCAGGCCCAAGGTCCAAGTAGAATACAAGGGAGAGACAAAAAGTTTCTATCCAGAAGAAGTATCATCTATAGTTTTGATCAAGATGAAGGGAATTACAGAAGCTTACCTTGGGAGGGTTATTACCAGTACTGTTGTCACAGTATCTGATTACTTCAATGACTCTCAGCATCAGACTACCAAAGATGCTGGAACTATTGATGATCTTAATGTACTTAGAATCATCAATGAACCAACCACTGCTGTTATTACTTATGGCTCAGACAAAAATGTTGGAACTGAAAGAAATGTGCTGATCTTTGACTTGGGAGGTGGCACTTTTGATGTGTCAATTCTCACAATTTAAGATGGAATCTTTGAGGTCAAGTCTACAGCTGGGGACACGCACTTAGGTGGAGAAGACTTTGACAACTGAATGGTCAACAATTTTATTGCAGGGTTCAAATGTAAGCATAAGAAGGATGTCGTCGAGAAAAAGAGGGCTCCCTAACACCTCTGTACTGCTAGTGAATGTGCTAAGCATATTTTCTTTTCTAGCACCTGGGCCAGTATTGAGATTGAGTCACTTTATGAAGAAATTGACTTCTGTACCTCTATCACCCATGCCTGATTTAAAGAATTGAATGCTAACCTTTTAAATGGCACCCTAGACCCTATAGGGAAAGCTCTTTGGGGTGCTAAGCTCTACAAATCCCAGATCTATGATATTGTCCTGATGAGTGGTTCTACCCATATTCCCAAGACTCAGAAACTTTTACAGGACTACTTCAATGGAAGAGTTGAATAAGAACATTAATCCTGATAACGTTGGTGCTTATGGTACAGATGTCTGCACAGCCGTCTTATCTGGAACCAAATATGAAAATGTTCAAGATTTGCTACCATTGGATGTTACTCCTCTTTCCCTTGTTGTTGAAACTGCTGGTGGAGTAATGACTGTCCTGATCAAGTGCAGTACTACCATTCCTACCAAGCAGACACAGACCTTCACTATCTCTCTGACTACTAGCCAGGTGTGCTCATTCAGGTTTATGAAGGA
>PVKE010044731.1:0-12891 GCA_004027555.1 Craseonycteris thonglongyai | reverse complement strand
TCCTCTGGGCACACACAGGCTCTCAGGAGTCTCCATGCAACACATTTTCAATTGCCTGGACCTGATATAGAACATGAAACCTATTAGCCATCCTAGATGCAGATAAAAGGTGATGAAAGTGAGCTGGAAGAGGAAGTGCTTGAGCTGAACCCAGAAAGATAACACTTGGATAGGTAAAGGGGAAAGGACAGGGTGTGGGGCTCTCTATGTAGAGAACAGCAAGAGCAAAGGCACAGGAGACCTCCAGGTTCTCTGAGGATGCGGACAGGCAGGAAGGGAGGATTGTGTTGGGTGTGGTGGAGATAAAGGGACAGGCAGAAGGGTGGGACTAGACTAAGGAGACCTTTGGATTCCAGGAGTCTGGACTTTTCTCAAGAGCAATGGGAGCCTCTGAAGATTGAAGCATAATACAAATTGGAAAAAAAAAAAAGTTTTAGGAAGGCAAATTTCATAGGAGCCACAGAATGGGCTGCATAATGGATATATACATTCAGAGACCAGTAAGAAGGCTATTCCACTAATGATTTTTGGTTTTCCTTTAGGAAAGTAATACTTACTTATTAAAGAATGTATAAATCACAGAAAAGCAAATATAAAATTAAAAGTAGAACTCTACCATTCAAACTCAACCACTGCTGGCATTTTAAAAAAGATTTATTTATTTATTTTTGTTTTGTTTTTGAGAGAAGATGAAAGAGAGACAGAAGGGAGAGGGCCCAGAGCAATCTCCATAGTTGTACATCATTAGTTTTTTGACACAGTTTTATCCCACACAGGTGAATGTGGGGCCACATAGGGCAGAACTGAACTGGGGCCTCCCATGGGGTGGGGGGGGGGGGCGAGAACCCCTGCCACCAGCCTGGTGGTGGCCAGCTGTGAGCCACAGTTCAGCATATGGGTTTGCATGGGCCGGAGCCAGGATTTGATCCCCAGACCTTGCAGCTGCAAGGCAAGTGCTCAACCTATTGAGCTATCCCAGCATTCTCCACTATTTGCATTTTGATATGGTTTTTTTCCAGGTATTTTTTCCCCTCTTTCCATGGATATTGCAATAATTCAGGAATAAAGTTAGGACTAAGACTAGGAAGGTGACTATGTGAATAAGGAGGAAAGGCTACAAAAGAAAATTTCAAGTAAGCCAGCAGGGTAAAGAGGAAAGACCATTAGCATCAAGGGACCTGAGTTCTAGCCCTGCCTACTTCTTTGGGTCTCCTCTCTTTTCAACCCCCAGGTTTGGCTTCCTCATTGTAGAATCAAGGTACTGGTCTAGATCAACCTCTTAACCTCTTCCTATTGGTATCTAATTAAGGATGAGATAATATTTTTGAGACATTCTGCCTCCCCCCAACCTAAAGTGAAATGAAGATATGTACATATGTATGCTTGTGTGAATGGTTGATGAACATCACATATACATACATAGCAGGGGTTGTCACAAGACAAATAACGTTTCCTTGATCTTCAAGCTGAACCAACAGCATACAACCTGTTGCAATGGCCAAGATTTTAGGTGCAACACAGTTAAAGCACACAGTCTGAGCAGTGTTGCAGGGAGGGAGTGTAGATGAGGCTCCGGGACTTGTAAGGAGCAGAGGGAAGAGGGGATCCATTCTCAAGAGGGCTGCACCAAGTGGTGACAGCATTCTCCAAGGAGCCAAAGGTTTCTAGGCCCCATCCATCTTCTCAGACCATAAAAAAACAAAAATGAAAGCAGCTGCTAGAGAACACAAGTCATGTTCTCCCAAACAAGCTGTACATAGCCAGTCACCAAGTTAATAAGCACAAGTGTTAACCAGTAGTAGTCCACACGGGACACACGTGAGACTCAATTAGTGGAGTTTTCAAAAAGCACTGATGAGTGGGCTCCTCCTCAGACCAATTACATCACGACTTGGTGAGCGGGGTCTGTGCATTGGTAGTTTTTTGTTCTCAAAATGACTGAAACCTGAAGCACAATATGTCCCATAGTAAGAACAGTTTGAGGAGCAATGTGGGGTTCAGGTGTGTCCAACTGTGTTCTTAGCCTAAGGTGACCAGATTTTAACATTGGTAAAGCGGGACACCATTGACCTGGGGGGAGGGGGTTCTTGATTAAAAATTTGGTCTATCTCCCTCCGTTCACTAGCTTGTCGTGCATTCTTTCCAAAAATCGGGACTTGTTTAAAACGCCGCAGGACGCGGGACAAATTGTTAAAAATCGGGACTGTCCCGCCAAAAGCGGGACGTTTGGTCACCCTATCTTAGCCACCATTGTTAAGAGTTGCAACCAATTCCTCAGTGATGGGGAACTGAAGGCCAACACAGAGCCCATCATGACATTTTATAATTAGCACATTAAACTATACACTTTCTGGTTCACAGCTCTGTCATTTTCAATGCATTCCTTTGGCGTTTTCACTGAACCACTCTTAGCGACGGGGTGTTCTTGGGCCCTTTGAGGGGCTAGTAGTTAAAAAGCATAAACTCTTGGCCTCAGACTGATCTAGGTGTGTGTGCCAGCTTTGCCATGCACTAACTGTGCGACTTGTACAAGTTACACATTCTCTTTTATACCTCAGTTTCCTTATTTGCCTAGTGGCTTCATTATGGGGTATTGGAGGAATTAAATAAGGTCATAAAAGTGGAAAAGCTAATGCAAGTAAAAGACTTCTGTTGTGCCTGACACATAGTAAGAACTCAATAAATGCTACCATTATTTATTTTCATCATCATCTATGGGCTCCTTCTAACTCCAATGTTTTATGATTCTCAGAATCACTTGGTGACTGACTGCCCAAATGGAGATGAACAAAATCAGCAGGTGCTAACATACCTAGATTTAAAGGCCTGGTGTGTGTTCAGCTGCCTGTCACTCCAGCCTGAGTCCTCAATAAGCACTTCATTCATTCCTTAAGATGCTCCTTGTATTTTGCTAACCCGGTTTTACTTTCAAAAGGACCTCACTCATTTTGCAGATGCAGAATTTTTCACATTCTTGACAAAAGCAACGTGCTTGTTCTGTTACTGTTACTTCTTGGCAGCACAGATACTTATGAGGATGGCCAAAGTGATGGCAGACATTCCATTTCAGTCTACACCTGGGGCAGCCTGCTTGAACCAAACACAGCCCTGGATAAGGCCCCAACTCAGCATAACTCTGATGCATGTCTAACGACTCGATTGAAGACCTGTTCTTGGAAACTTCAGGGCTGACATTTGAGTGCTGCCCATGAAATCTGCCTAAAGGTCCAATGCTGACATTGGTCATAGATTTCAGCCTCATAACCTTGACATATTCTCCTCACTTTGCACAGCACCAAATACCCTCCTACAGTGTATTGGCACCCTTGACCTGTTATTCTGCCAAAAAACACACACATTTAGTGGATGCCCACAGCTTTCTTTTTCCTTATCCATGGTGGGAACAACCTCTTCCTTTTAGGAAGACAGTCCTCCTTTTATAGGCAAACACCTGCTTGTCAGCCATAATGTTATTGGTTGGGTCACGCCCACACCCACTGCTCTACCTTCTCAGTTTTGAAAACGAGTTAGCTTGTTTTGCGAAGAGCAAGTCATTGAGGAGCGGGCTGCCAAAGGGACCACTGGCTTTTGACCATGTGAGTGAAATCATTTAAAAAGGGGAAATAATCAGGTTTGGGATTAGCCACAAACTCCCTGCGAACACCTGTTATTCCCTGTGAAAATCCGTTTCCCCAAATACATGTTCACTCGGGTCCAGAAAACAGAGCGCAGGAGCATCTTAGTCACAGGAATGCCTTGTTATGAAGTCACTGGTTCACTGTATCCACAACGGGCTAAGCATGAGTTGGGCCCAATTACTCTGATATTGAGTCTTTTTAGAAAGTTCTTGAGCTTATATCAGTGTGGTAATTAAACATGGATCATTATACACTGCAAAGGACTTCAGAGTTCCTTTTGCATAAGTACTCAACACCACCAGGCCCCATACCTGAATTAGCAGTTTTGTTGAGCTGGATCAGAGATCAGAAATAAGCGAGAGGTCCAGACACAATAGTGATGAGTTTACTCCCTGGTAGATCTGGATAGAGACAAGAAAAGAGATTCATTAACTTCTACTGCATTTTCAAAAGTACCATCAAATATTTGAGTTACGATGTTACTTTTCCTCATTCACTCCTGTTTTACTGTTAGTATTTCTTCATAACTCAATGCTTAAGCTTTCATTCTTAAATTCTTCTGGGGCAAAATCATGTCTGAATCATCTTTGTATCCCTATGTACCTGCCCTAGTTATCTTTTATATGGGGGTTCTTTGTGGGTTTATTCATTTGAGTCAAATCAAATTATGGGACTTTATATTTCACCCTCTATGTGGGAATAAGTTATGTAGTACCAAATAAACGGTAAGAAGTAGTATGTGATGGAAAAACATCTCTTCTATTTTCAGGCCAAAAAGCAGAAAAGTCATGTTTAAAGCCTGTCTTTAGAGGTTGCCTTTAGCATTCTGGTGTCATTTTGTGACAGGTCCCTATTTGTGGCTGACTAAACAAAAGAGAATATATTTCAACTCATCTACTTGACCTTTGTGTGTATCTGTTATTCAGTAAGTTTCCTTCATGTGGACCACAGGAGTTGTACAACAGTAAAACTCTTACCTTAAGTGCTATTTGAGTTACAATCTGCCTTTCTAGGGGAAGAAATAATGGGAAGGTCATTTTCTAAAAAATATACCTTCTGGTAAATTTTAAGGTTTTGGAGAAAATTTGTTTCTAAGAGATCTGTGACTTCACTAAATGGCAATCATAATTCAGAAACATGATGAGCCATTTTACCATAGAAAACAATGTTTTAAGTAGCCTATCTTTTTCTCCTTTTCAAAAGCAACTTGCATTTTCAACTTGTAGGTAAAATACCCACTTCTTAATCAACTTACTTGGAGTGGAAAGTTAGGCTATGATGAGTAGGAAAGTTTCAGCACTTAAAATGTTTTACTGTTTTACTTAAAGTTTCCATCAGGAGCTCCATGATTTTTTTTCTCCTTTGCCTTTTCTAGGATCTCTACCATCTGACTTCTGATGCTCATATCTTGATGGAGGAGCACAGATGTCATTGGCTTAAGAAAAATCAGGTAACAATTTGGATGTTAATTTTGTAAGAGGATTGGCCAAAGAGATCACCAAAAGTTCATACTAAAAGTTCAAATTTTTTTTATGATTTATTTTATTGTTTTTGATAGAGGCAGAGACAGACAGACAGAGACAGAGAGAAGGGAGGAGGGCCCAGAGCAGTATCCATAGTTGTACGCCATCAGTTTTCAACATGGTTTCATTCCACACAGGTGGGCGGGGGCCACACAGGATATGAACTGGGCAGGGGCCTCCCACATGGGAGGCATGCCCCATTAAGCCAGGGGTCAAATGGGGGGGGGCAAGAACTGAACTGGGGCCCTCCCTCATGGGAAGCACACCCCAGTTCAACTTATGGGTCTGCATGGGCCAGGGCTGGGATTCAATCCTGACTCCGGGGCTGCAAAACGAGCACTTAACCCGCTGAGCCATCCTGGCTTCCCAAATTTCTTTACATCAGTCATAGATAGTACATATGGTGATGGAAAGAGAGCTGATTCTGGGTGGTGAGCACATAATGCAATGCATAGACAATGTAATGTAGAATTTTACATCTGGAAACTATGTAATTGTTATCAATCAATGTCACCCCAATAAATTTAACAATTAAGAAAAAAAATCATAGCCAGTGATTCTCTTCCTTCCATGTAATGGAGAAAACAGACAAATCTCAGACTGAGGTAAATATCTCAAAAAAAAATATTTTAGGCCTATTAAAAAGATCTATCTAGCTCTGGTCAGCCCCTACATTCAAGAGATCTCTCAAAAAAACAACCACATCAAATTCACTCATGATTAAGAAACCAACAAGCTTGGGATGGCCAATTCAATGGAATCAGGGTTCCATGTTTATTGTGTTTGTACATGTACACGTGAATTTCTAAATCTTTCAGCTTAGTTACTGGTCCAAGTGCCTCAGCTCAGCAATATACTTGATGGAAAATGTCAATATAGAGCACTAAAATTTGAAACCTGAAGATCAGATAATGATCCGAAAGCAGAAGCAGGGTTCAGTAGTTGGCCTCAGTCTGCTCCATCAACTATTTTTTTTTTTTAATCTGGCCTTTGGGTGGGGTAAATCAATGATCCAATCCTCCCTGCTGTCACTAAGGAAGTAGAGAAAAAGAGAAGAACAGTTGTTGATGAAAACAATTTCTCACTAGAAGCTGATCATCTCCCTGTGGGAAGTAGGTGAGGGAAATTAAGAACACAGATTGGGAGCGGAGTTCAAAGGACTGGCAGGGAAACGGGACTTGGGATCCAGCTCTGGGAAGTAGCACTGATAGAGAAGGAAGAATTTATGTCTGAACCACAAAAACAAAAAATCGCATCATCAGTTTGAAATCAATCTCTAAGGGTTTTAAAGATTCAGAAATTTGACGAAGTCCTTACAACACATATATGTTCTTCTGAAGCCACTCTCCTTTCACCCTTCCCCCATTAGGTTCATACTTACTCTCTGAACCTGACACTCACTCTCACATGTTGAGACCCTACCAACGGCTGTTTGTTCATTGGTGCAACCACTACCACCTACCGCCAATCTTCCTCTGCCTAGTAAACCATTTCTTCTTTAAATCTCAGTTAAAACACCATTTAAATTCCAAGAAACCTTCCCTGATGGTCTCTCCTCCTACTAATGATTAGGTTAGTACCTCCAATTTTAAACTCTCTTAACTTCTTACCCTTCTTCAACCCACTCATTACTCTTTTATGTCTGCCTTGACTACTACACCAGATTTCTAGGGGAAGATACAATCCTTTCTGATTTCATCTTTTAATTGCTCAGTACCAGTACAAAGTCTTAGCTCCTAGTAGGTGCTCAGAAAATGTTTAACTATTTCCATACTGATCTCAGGATTAGTATACTATTCCTCATGGGACCCTATAAAATAGAAGTTCTGCAGATCTTCAAGCCTATAAAAACCAGGTCTGTGTGGCTTGGGGAATCCTGCTCATTCAGTGGCTTTAATTCTATAAAGATGCTATTTTCCCACACTTGGAACATAAATGTGGATTTGAACTTATTTAGAGATAAATGAATGCTGACAAATCATTCTGAGGGCAAAGCACAAAGTATTTTAGTTGCAAGTCCTATAATGTTGCTTGCTGAGGGGGAACCTGGCTTTGGAAATTCTTATTGACTCACTCCCTAAGAAAAATTATTCATTCCCTACCTTTAAAACAAACAAAAACATTTGTACTTTTTGAAAAATAGGAGGTAGAGCACACTGAATGTTGGTTAGTTAAGGATTATCAGAGGGATGGTGTATTTCATCAAATCTAAGCCTCCATAAGATGCATTGCAATTTCAGATATGCTAAACTGTGCGGGAGAGGGGCAGCACAGGGGAATGCATTCTAGCACTGACAAACTGCAGTCAATACTTTAGGAAAAACTCAATATTACAAAGAGTTTAAGTAAAGTCATTAAAATATAGCTCTGTCATTCTTTGTGACTATGGGTGCCCTCTGGGATATTTGTGCTTATAAACATATAGAACAATGTGGCCTAGTAAATTAAGCAAATATCCAGAAGCAAAACAATGTGTTGGTTAAAAAGAGAGAGATGAGACAGAGAGAGAGAGAAAGAGAAAGTGGGGATTAGCATTTAGATACCACTATGTAATGTTCACCTACTTTTCTCCACTCCTAGATTATGAGCCATGGTGAAGACGGAGCTAGCCTGACTTACTAAACCTCCTCAGTGAGCCCAGGAATGGCTGATCTCTGCTGGGTGACCTGATGAAAGATGTCCTTCTAATGCCTCTGTTACATAAACTGTGAAATGGAAAGATGCTACTACTAAACCAGAGACCACTAGTGAGGAGTATGCAATTAATGACCAACTAAATGTAATGGAGGAGGAGAGCATAAGAAGAAATAGGGTGTCTTATTAAAATCATACCCCTCTGGGGAATGTCAGGGTAGCTCAACAGGTTGAGTGCTTACCTTGCAACCACGAGGTCTGGGGATCGAATCCCAGCTCCTGCCTGTGTAAACCCACATGCTGAACTGTGGTGCAACTGGTAACCACCAGGATGGGGGCAAAGGTTCCCGCCTCCCATGAGAGAGACCCTCAGTTTGGTTCCACCCCATGCAGCTCCACATCCATCTGTGTGGAATTAAACTATGTCAAAAAAAAACACCCCAAAAAACTAATGATGTACAACTATGGAGACTGCTCTGGGCCCTTCCCTTTCTCTATCTCTGTCTCTGTCTCTCTCTCACCTTTTCTCAAACAATAAAATAAATATTAAAAAAATTTTTTAGAAAAAAATCATATCCCTCTGTGTGTGTGTGTGTGTAAGATTACAAGGAAAGGTACATAACCAAACACTTTAGGAAATTTCCACTGGCCCACATACATGGAGAAAACAGATCGTATACTTGCCAATTCTGCAAGGCTATTCACATTCCTATTAGCTAAGGACCTTCAAAGAAGAAAATCTTACTCTGATAAGGAGAGAAGAGGGAAATGCATAAAGAGGTGGTGCTAACAGGGAAGGAGAGCTCACAGGTTTGCCCAAGTGCTCAAAACTCAGCTCTATAGCTGTGTGATCTTGGGCATTTTACTCAATCTCTCTGAGTCTTATATTCTTCCTAATATGGGCCCAATGTAACCCACCAGTTAAGGGCATTGTGATAATAAATAAAAGATATGAAGCCCTGGGGCCCCATATGAAAGAAAACATTCAATAAAAGGCAGCTATGATGATTATGTGCAGTTAAATTTCTTTCTGCAGAGTCACATTAAATTGTATGCGGTCTTTTAGGGTAAATCACGAAACACTCAAAATTGTTTAAAGCAATATTGTCTGTTAGTATTTTAAATGTTCCTTTACCTTTGGAAGTCCTTTACGGCTGACCTTTCTGCCCATATCCAACTAATATTCCCTAACTACTCAGCTTGTCTTTAAATACACACACTTGATTAGGTAGGCTCTGAATAGCAGCTTTTATTATGCTACTAGCCCACCAAGAATGAATAAAACCACACAAGAGTCTCATTCCTGCCCCTCCAGGAAAGACCATCAGTCCACAGCCTATCCCTGGAAAACAAAAACGGAGTTCTGCTAACTCCTGTAATCCAACTCAATAATCATTTGTTCCAAAGTTCTTCCCAACTCAGTGGCCTAATTAACTAAGGTTGAGCTTTTGATTAACATACTGTGCTGGAAGGAACTTTGACCCACAGAAACTTGGCGTTCGACTTGCTTCTCTGAGTACAACCTGTGTCACGAGTGTTGGTTTCAAGGGTAATAAAGGACCTGGTTGTTTGCTTACAGCAAATGGAGGCAGTGCCATGTCACTACCAGCTCTCACCTCTGCTATCCACTGAACCCGGACAAAGAAAGTTTGCAGCCACATGTCAGATTTACAGGATGAAAGGATATGCATTTCCAAACTGAAAGCCTAGTTGTAGCTGGCATTTTAAGTAAATGTCAGTTGTTTAAGAAACACGAATATGGTCCCAAGATCAGGTGATCAGAGCGCAGATCAGGTGTGTAGCAGATACATGTTATCTCTGCCTAGATTCTTCCCTGGTGAGCAAACTGCTCTCTCTGATAGTTCCTGAGTTCCCCTTCATTAATGTGTTATAAAAACATGCATTCAGACACAAGGCAGAGACTACAGTACTTGAGAGTTTGTGTTCCTGCCTGTTATGAGATGAATTGTGTCCCCCAAAATTCCTAGTGAAGCACTGACCCCCAGCATGTCAGAATGTGACTGTATTTAGAAATTGGGCCCTTAAAGAAGTAATTACTATTACATGAGGTCACATGAGTGGACCATACTCCAATATGACTTGTGTCCTTATAAGAGGGGATTAGGACACACTGACACACAAAGCAAGAAACACCCGTAGAGGACACAGTGAGAATGTGGCCACCTGAAAGCCAAGAAAAGGGACCTCAGAAGAAACCAAATCCACTGACACCTTGATCTTAGACTTCCAGCCTCCAGAATTTCAGAACTATGAGGAAATAAATGTCTCTTGTTTAGGCCACCTGATCCGTGGTAGTTTGTTATAGCAGCCCTAGCAAATGAATACACTGCCCCACTCCCTGCACCTTTCAACTTCATGCCCTAGGACCAGGCAGGTAACAAATGAGTGAAGGAGATGAAAAGGAACAGGGGTGGTGTAACTGGTGGTAAATAGAAGAGGGTATGCTCTATCTACTGGTGTCAAATTTTAAAACCTGAAATCCTATGAGGCCAGACAAAATAGTTCCATGGCTTGATTATGTCAGTGACCCTGCAGTTTGCAATTGCCGGGCTAAACCATTGCAATTTGACATTTAAAAACAACTGACATTTAAGAACACCCACTCTTCACACTTCGAACAAATATTAAGTGAACTCCTACTATAGGCCAGGCCCTGTGCCAAACCCTGGGCACAGCAGTGGTGAGTAAGATAAGGGTTTTCTCTGGCTTCATGATATGGAATGTCTGGACAGGCAGTCAAGGTAGTGAGCTAGGCTAGAAATACCGAGTTGAGAAGACAAAGTTGCTGCTCTCCAGGAGGTACGAAGGTGGAATGAGACTGTTATAAAACTGTGTGAGACCAGCTAGCCTACGCAAGGGGCAATGGAAAGCGGGAAGAAGATGGTTCCAAGTCTGTCAAGATTAATTAAAGAAGATGTGAGCCGACTCCTGAAAGACGAGTAGCAGTCTGCCTGGAAGACAGAGCTGAGGGCTGAGGAGAGAGCATCTTCCAGACAGAAAGAACCGCCAGTACCTGGGTTCAGGAACAGGAGAGAGCATAGCATCTTTGGAGAACAACTAGTTGGACTGAAGGTGGGCAGCTGAGCACTGGGCATGCAGCAGGGCAAGAATTTTAATCAGGAAGGTGACAGTGCCAGAACCACATGTTAGAAAACTCACTCTGATCACAACTCAGAAGGAGCTAAAGGCAGGGTGACCCATCAAAAGATGAAGGCAGGAACCAGGGAAACAGATGTAGAGATGCTTGGTGGTCAAGGTCAGGAATACAGAACAGGAATTGTCATGGTCTTTAATCATGGCCCTGGGTGACAATGACCAAGGACATTATCTGCGTAAAGAGAAGCCATTTTCCAAGTTGCATACTTTGATCAATCAGGGCATGCATTTTTAAAGGAGCTTTCAAATTGTCTTACATATTACATTAGGAAACTAACTCTACTCATTCTTTTTTTTTTTAAGATTCATTCTATTGCTTGAAAGAAGGTGAGAGGGAGACAGAGAGAGAGAGAGAGAGAGACAGAGAGAGACATAGAAGGGGGAGGGTCCAGAGCAGTCTCCATAGTTGTACATCATTAGTTGTGACATAGTTTCACTCCACATTGGTGGATGTGGAGCCGCAAGGGGCGGGAACCAAACCAGGGACTTCCCGCAGGTGAGAACCTTTCCTGCTGAGCTATCCTGGGGGGTTACCAGTTGTGCTACAGTTCAGTATATGGGGTGGCGTGGGCCAGGGCCGGGAATCGAACACTGGACCTCATGATTGCAAGGCAAACGCTCAACTGCTGAGCTATCCCGGTATCCCTCTACTCATTCTTATTATCCATCAAAGTTACATGTGACTGTACTTCTGTTTCATTATCTTTAAATGGTACTTTCATCACAGGTAGTATTCCTTGAGTTCATTAATACAAATACTTAAGTGCAATAAATGTTAGGAATTATTAAAGCAGAAATAAACTTTAAAGAACAAATGCATAATTAACGATCGTGCAATTAACAACAGTCCTCCCTCTCAGTGAATATGAGCTACATTAAACCAACAACTACGACGACCGAGTAAAACCTTAAATACAGTTCTTTCTTGGAATGGAGCTGCCTTTGAGTTTTTGGATCTCTCCAGAGCTCTCAAATAGACTTTGAAAAGGCCCTAAATTTGTATATGGTCATAATTTTAAATTTATAAAATGTTTGTCTCAGAACAAATTTTTTCAAAGATTAAAGATTCAAGAAGATGTGGGACTTTCAAGGGAAAAATGCAAAGTGGCACAAGAGAATTTTCCAGAGAAATGGAAATGTCTATATTGATTGGGGCAGTGGTTCCATGGCTATATATGTTCCAAATATCACTTAAAATGTGTGAATTATATATATATATATTATATATATATTATATAATATATATATATATAAATTATACTTCAATAAAAATGAAATAAAGGTAAAAGAGATAGAAGATGGGGAAAAGGGGAATTCACAGAAAAATGGACATTTATATTCTAAAGAAAAAGGAAAAATAGATTTGCATGAAAAAACTTGCCTTAAAACTTTTAATTTCCAAAACCATTATCTCTTTGAAGGGATGAAGCTGACTAGAAATGTAAAAGAATTTCCTTATGCAAGAAACATTTTGAGGGAAAGCGGGGATGGTTTATCTGGTTAAGTGCCCAGCGGGTTAAGCGCTCAATTTGCAGGCCCAGGATCCAAGGATTGAGTCCTGGCCCCGGCCTGTGGGGACCCATATGCTGAACTGGGGTGTGCTTCCCATGGGGGAAGCCCCTGGCCTGGTTCCAACCCTATGTGTCCTCTCCCTCAACCCCCTGCTCACCTGTGTGGAACTGAAATCATGTCAAAAGCTGATGACATACAACTATGGAGGCTGCTCTGGGCCCTCCCCCTTCTCTCTGTCTCTGTCTCTCTCTGTCTCTGTCAAAAACAACAAAATAAGTCTTTAAAAAAAGTTAAAAGAAACATTTTTAAAAGTCACCCAGTCACCCTCACTATCCTATGCCTAAAGAACAGAACTTTTTACCCGGAGTTTCACTGGAGAAGCTGCCCTCTGGTGGCTTTGATATGTA
>PVKE010044730.1:0-12893 GCA_004027555.1 Craseonycteris thonglongyai | reverse complement strand
AAGAAATTCACAGACACAGACAACAGAACAGGGTTTACTAGAGGGGATAAGGGGTGGGGGGAAGGGTGAAGTGAGTAAAGAAAGTAGAATATATGGTAATGGAAAGAAGAAAGACCGGGTGGTGAGCACTCAGTAAAGAACACAAATATCAAATTATAATTGTATACACCTGAAAGTTACATAATGTTATTAAACAATTTTACCCCAATAAATTTAAGTTAAAATGTGCATAAAAGTTTTGTTTGTTTGTTTGTTTGTTTTTTGGTATTTAGGATTAGTTTATTTTGGATAGATTGTATAACAGGAATCACTGGCCAAAGGTTATGACAACAATTATAACATTTTCTGATGTATACGTCATCAGTAATGAGACAGAATCAGTTTAATCAAAACTCTTTGCTATAAGAGTATGCTGGGTGAAAATTTTAAATATGTTTTCATAAATTGAAGAGATTGATCTTTTTGCTACATGTTTTAACATACTTCTTAATGGAATCCTGTTCAGTTTTTTTGCTCATTTGTTTACTGGAGTAGTGGCGTTTTCTGAATATACTGTGCTTATTGATGTTACAGAAAGTGTTGACACCTTTGCCCTTTATCCACATCCACATACCCACGAAATCACCCACTCTTTCATGATAAATAAGCTCTATTTGCATAAGTAAGAGACAAGTCTATGATCAGCTGTCAAAATTTCTTGGTGAATTTAACTATTCTTGAAGAAAAGCACATAAAATGTTTACATTCATGGGAAAAATGAGGCAAACCTGCTCATTCTTTATTTTTTAAGATTTATTTTATTGTTTGAGAGAAGGTGTGTGTGTGTGTGTGTGTGTGTGTGTGTGTGAGAGAGAGAGAGAGAGCATGCGAGTACTCAGAGCAGTCTCCATAGTTGTACATCATTAGTTGTGACAATTTCATTCTATACAGGTGAATGTGGGGCCTCAGGGTGTGGGAACCAAATTGTTGGCCTCTTGCATGGGAGGCAAGAACCTTCACCACCATCCTGGCAGTTACTAGTTATGCCTCAGTTCAGCATATAGGTTTGCACAGGCTGGGGGCGGGATTCAATCCCTGGATCTCGTGGTTGCAAGGTGAGTCCTCAACTTGCTGAGCTATGTTGGCATCCTCCTAAAATTTAATTTATTTACTTCATAGTTTGTATTAGGAAACTCTATTACTCAGTTCCACTATTCTAAATGTGGATCTCCCACTTCTCTCCACACTAACTCACCACTCCCCTTGATTGAGAAAACAAAGCTCTTACCTCTATCTGTGACCAACAGAGCCTGCAAGTGTGTGTATTCCTTCTCTGCTGGGGTAAGTTTCCTGACAAAGCTTTATAGGAGCCACCTATACTTTCCCCAGCTTTTCTGCCTATGTCCTGGTAGGTAAGATAACTTTGAGGGAAGAAGGTAGAAGCCCTCACTGCATTCTCCACTCTGGCTTCATTACCAGTGAAGGAAAAAAATGTATTTTAATATTATTATACAGGTTATGAATTTATTCACAATTGTTTCACAATCAGGAAACAATTGTGTGTATAGGGTATTTAAAACTCTCAACAGTATGTTTTGATACTTGATATAGAAAGTGTCTTGTTTTTGTTTGTTTGTTTTTTCTCTACCTGTTTCTCAACATTTCTTGGCTCTTCTTGCACATTTTCTCTCTTAGATACATTTTCAGGTCTACTTTTCAGAACGTATGAAAACTATTCTGGGCCTTTGTATTGAAATAATATTAAATTTAGAAAATAACTACAGAAGAACTGGTTTCCTAAAAAAGCTTTCTATTCAAGGGCTTGGCATATTTTTCTGTTTACTCAGGGATTCTATTTACTTCATAAATGCTTAATAGTTTTCTTCAGTAAATTTTATATGTCTCATTGTATATCTCTTCCTAGGTATTTTATAATATTAATTAATAAGAAATAATTAATTATTTTTATAATATAAAAATTATCTATTTCTCTAAGATTTAATAGGAATAACCAATAAACTTTTTTTAATCCCATGTCTATTTTAAGGATAGGTTTTTGATTACCTTAATTTCTTTTATATTATTGTTCTCTTGAAATTTTCTATTCCTTTAGTCAATTTTGATAATGTGTACATTTTATATTAGTAATTTCATCTAGAATTTTCAGATGTGTACAAAGTAATTTCTTCTGCTTTCCTGAACTGCCCTCCTATCTGTAGTTATATCCCTGCTCTTATTTCTAACATCATTTACTTTTAGGGTTTTGCTTCTTCCCCCTGATCCAAGGGGAAGTCAAGGATTTTTCCATTTTACTAGTCATTTGAAAAAACCAGGCTTGATTCATTGTTCCAGCTCTAGTACTGTCTGTTTTTCTGTGCTGATAATTACTGTTTCATATACATTTTATTTTTTAAAAGTCTTCAAATACACTGATTTATTATCACATTTTTGATACATTCTGTTTTTATATTGCAGATTATGCATGTTATACATATCTTCTTTCTCTTCCTTCGTTTCGGAATATATGTTAGAAAATAAGACTATAAGAATAGGTTGGTGTTGGTGACTCAACTAATGCTTTTCTCTTCTTTAGTTCAAATAAACTAGCATAAGGTCAACTAATGCTTTTCTCTTCTTTAATTCAAATAAAATAGCATAAGGTGCAAGTCTTCTTAGCTGTTACAATTATCTACAATTATTTTATTAGGTTTGTCTAATCTTCTTCCCTTCCTTTGCATTAACTCCCAGCAAAAGAGATCATAAAACAAATTATCAAAATGCCTAGAACTTGGACCACATTTATTCATTCAGAGAACTAAATGATTGAAACACACACACACACACACATACAAAGCACATGCACCTATCCTGAGGGTTAGGCATTGTGCTGGCTGCAGGGGACACAGGGGAGAGTAAAACATTGACGCTGCATAAAAGGAGCCTCCAATGGTGTGGGAAGAAGGACACACAGCATTATATGTGCTTCAACCATGAAGTGTACTCAGTGTTCTAAACACAAGACAAGCTGTCTGGGGATGGATGCTCAGGAAACACCATTAGTTTTGAGTTACTGAAGGATGAATGAAGCAAAGGACACGCACAGAAATGGCACTCAGGCACACAACCTTACTTCTAACTATGTTTAGTGCATCTCTCCTCCAGCTTGGACATGACACAGTAAAAGAGGCGGGGTAAAATCCACAATCTAGTGGCTAAATCCCCAGTGTCACATATGTTTGTGATTTTTAGATACCACACCTTGGGGAAAAGGATAACCAATAATACTTAAGAATATACACTATGAAATAAAAGTCTGTGATTTCAGAGGAGGCAGAATGAGCATTTTAAATTAAACTATATATTAAATCTCAAGATTTAAATTACTTTCACTACTTAAGCCACATTACCTAAAGTCATTTTATACTCATTCATCATTGAGTACATGAATGAAATGTATTTAATTCAACTTAGCAATTCATATTTAGCTTTGAACTTTGGGGTTAACCCAAAGAATATGTAGATGACAAAAATGCATTGCTATTTAAGATAATTTAGGAACAATCTATTTCTAAAAATGTTCAGTGCCTCTTTAACCCCAATCCATATATCAAGGGAAAGGAGGGTTTAAAAGCAGTAATTTAAAAATAAACCTGCTTAACTTAAAAAAAGCCCAAACTTTAAAACAAATTTTTTAAAGAAACAGCAGTTTCTTAGTATTTCTAATTTCGAGATAATACATGATCAGGAGAGGAGGGAGGTTTTTTAATCTCAACTCAGCCAGCCGCATATTCAGTGCCAAGATACCTATAATACTGTAAAATCATCAACATAGATATAGTTTCTGAAGAATCCTGGACACTTCCTGAGAAGTCCACACACAAAACATCTTCTCTGAATTCACTTCTTTTCACAGCCATTACTGAAGATCTCATTGTCTGCACAAGGTTGTCCTATCAGCTGTCACATCCCTAAGCATTGCCTGCATTACCTTTCTAAAGTCTGAAGGTGTAAGAAGAGAGTCCTTCCTGTGGGTAGGAGAAATATCATTTGTCTTTGGAAATGGTGATATTTACTACTGCATTTCCTTGAGCTCTTTTCATCACAAAGGCCAGAAAATGAGCTCCCACGCTGGCTCCAACAAAACCCTGAAGTGCTAGTAATACTTCTCTTCAGCCGCAGAGGGAACAGAGGAACAGAAGTTTGTAGACCTAGTAATGCATTGTTTATCTTCACAAACACACACACAAAAGAACAAAAACAATAACAATATTTTCCTTAGAAAAACAGTACATAGAAAAATAGCATATTTGAAAAAGGATATTCACCAGGGCTTTTAATATCACATATATCTAATTTAGTACTTAATGTTTTTGATGTAAAGACTTCCAGATACACCCAAACATGGCCAGAGATGCTGGATAAATACCTGGGTTTATCCATCATTCAAATTTCAGTCAATTTTTATGTTAATTCAGAGTTTATAACTCTCAGAAAGGAAAAGGTTCATGCATTTCTATTACAGTTGTTTGCTTTTAAATGAACATTCTATTCACATTCTGATAATTTAAAAAATGCACTAGATTTTCTTTAACATTCTGGTGCCTGGAACTTAAAGAAAATGAAAGAAAATCACATAGGCCTTATTAAAAGCAACTCAATGCAAGTCATTTGTTTTTAAATTGCCTAGCTAAAACACAGCACCACTTGATTACAATTGCCTCTTTGCTGAAGCAAAACACACACTGTGCTTAGATTCTCCTTCAGCATGAACCATTTTTCAAAGGAAAGGGAGAACCCAGTGGTGAGAAATGCAATTCACAATTTAACCTTTTGATAAGCCCTAACACTCCCATTAGGCTTAAATGGAATTACACAGTGAATTTTCTATAAGCTAAATTTATTAGGGAAAACTGTTTTGAAGTTATCTAGCTTCTGGTAGAAGCATAGGAGTCCGGCACAATCTACAGAAACTATACATTGCTGTATCCATCTCTCACTCCCTTTCCCCCCCTTCCTTTTCCCACTTTACTTGTTCACAATGATCCAGAATAAATGACACTGCTTTCTAACTAACCAATAACAATGAAGAGATTTGGGGGTTTCATTCAAGAGGAATGAAGTGTTTTCACATGAGATTATAATGATCATTGCACGACCCTGTGAATGAATATACAAAAAACTATTGAATTGTACATACCATTTTTAGTGGATGAATTGCATGATATGTGAATTATTTCTCAATAAAGCTATTTAAAAAAGGGGTATCTTCTTTTTAATTAAAATAGTAATGAATTTAGATAGCAATGTTAACATCTCTTGCTTTTCAACCAAATGAGTAAAGGCAACATCATTTGGCTATTGGACTCCATTTGGCTTTTCATTTGGTTATGCTTCTCTCTCTCTCTCTCTCTCTCTCTCTCTCTCTCTCACTCTTGAGCATGCGCATGTGTGTGCTTTTGATTTCTTTCCTTTCTACATTTACCTTTAGTGCTCTGGTCTGATTAAAAGTTAGTTTTGTGTATTGTTTATTTACTTACAAAGAACTGACAACATATATGACACAATCAAAGAATCAAAGGAATAATCCAACATTTTGTATTTGTCTTATTTTAAAATTTTATTTTATTAACTAATACCATTTATTATGTGCCTATTTGCAAAATGAGTTTGGGGATCATTTCTTGACACATAAAAATGAGCTCATCTTTTGATACAGCATCAAAATATTTTAAAGCAATTTTAGGTTGCATGTATTAAAGAAAAGTACTAAGACTGAGGAAGGAAGTGGTCCTCTACTTAGTACTGGTTAGACACATCTGGGGCTTTGTGTTCAGCTCTAAGCAACACCACAACCTAGAACATGGCCAGAGGAAAGAGAAAGAGCCAAGGGAAAATAGGAGCAACCTATACCTACCTTCAAATAACTGGAGGGCAGTCAAGTGAAAGATCAACGAGACCTTTGACATAGCTCTTATAGTACAAAATTGTATTTGTTGTACAGATAGTACAAGAGGTATATGTTATAGGGAGACTTACATAACAGCTCTGCAATGTTTGGAAGCTGTACAAAGGGGAATGAGTTGCTTCAGTAAAGAGTAAACTCCAATCTGAGGAGTCTGATTTCATGACCTAGACTCAGTATCATACATTATATTGTGGGAAGAGTTGTGCAAATTCCAAGCCCCACTCATGACCAACAGCTGAAGACCTTCCTGTATCACCAATAGCACTGGGATATGCTTTGGAGAAAATGGCTGTGAGTGTGGCCTGACTGAGATTTACTACTTGGAGTTCAGTTCATTTTGTTAGGGCGCAGCCGTGAATGCTTCTAAGGGTCTTATGTGGTTAGACATGAAATCATCTCCCTTTCACTCTTTAAGGAGTAATATCACTTCATCCTCACAGGTTCCACTAATACTAAAAGGAGACAAGGTTGTAAGAGAAGAGATTCACTGGTGTCGCTCTCTGAATTCTGCCTATCACAGGGCGAGTGGAGTTAAAATACTGCACGGTTATTGTAATGTTCAGAGGCTAAAATGGTAACTGACTTTGAAATCCCTGCTTCACTCCTTGATAACTGCATTGTTTTTGTTTGTTTGTTTTTAGCTCCTGACACCAGAGGAAGGCACTTTCCAACATAATTAAACAGTCACCAGGTACAAGCCAGTAGAGCATATCTGGAGCCACTACTGAAACTACTTCTTTCCTTACTACATTTACTCTTGGAATTTTTGCTCTACAACCGCAGCCTATATTAAGTTCAGAACTGTTCCAAGCCCAACTCTAATAAATCTAATTACCATTAATTCTAACTCAGACCATTCCAAAAATTAAATCCTCATCCTTTAATTCTGTTTTCTTAACATTTTTTTTTTTTGGTGGGGGGAGGGGGGTCATTCAAGTTTGTTAAATAATCTGTATATGTATTTTACATACAGTAGATTTTCAGTTAACTGGTACCCATGGGGATTGGTAGATGCCAAATAAATGTAAGCAGACTCTCCATGAACCAGAACTCCGAGTGCCGATTACTTGAGTTCCGGTTCATGGAGAGTCTACTGTATTTATAAGATTTCTCTTATGTCCAAATGAAGTAAGCATGTGTGTATACATATGTATGTATATATGTATATATACACACATTCATTTACATATATTTCTGTGGTGGTTACTCCCAAGTCATTTAATTCTTTTAGTGTATATTCAGGGAATGGAAACTGACTGTAGAATTAAGTTTAATAAACTGTAATTAGGAAAACAAATCATCGGTAACAAATACAGTGTACAGGTACTCTTCAAATGATGTCAAGTCCCCTAAGCTCATTTTTAAGTTAGTTGTTTAGATCCCAGTCCCAGAGATACTATTATATTTTTTGGGGGAAATGCTGGTTAGGTTTCCAGGTTCCCTAAAGGATTAGACAATAAAATTGTCTAATTTTTGTCTAATAGCAACAAGTACTAGAGATCAGGATCCTGGGAACGTGAGGAAAGAGAAAAGGAAAACAAAATTGTCTCCTATTTTCCTATGAGTTGAGTCATTCCAGGGACTGCTTTGAAATAAAGTTTGTTTTTGATATCTTTCAAACACTCTTGGTGTATTTATTTAATTTACTCTTGTCTCTTAGGATTCCTTAGGCGGTCTCTCTCCATAGAGTCCCTGAATCCTTCTGCTGCCTGTGTTGCCATGCCCGGCAACCTCAGCATTGCTCCTTGCCCAGGCTGGCTCTTTCTCCAAAAATCCTCTCTGCCTACAGACCATTTTTCTTTCAAAATGGAAACAAAGCTCAATTCATTTCGTGAAACTGATTTCATCCAAAGGTTATGGTGTTAGTTGTGGGTTTTTCATAAGTACTCCTTATCAGGTTGAGGGAGCTTCTTTCTATGCCCAATTTATTGAGTGTTTTATCATAAAGGCTGTTGAATTTTGTCAAATATTTTTTTTGTGTCTATTGATCTTGTGATTCTTGTTTTTTAGCCCATTATATTATGTATTATGTTATTTAATTTTTGGATGTTAAATCAACCTTGCTTTCCTAAAAGAAATCCCTAAGTCAAGGTATATCATCCTTTTATTTTTTAATTTCTTTGCTGGATTCTGTTTCTTAGTGTTTTGCTGAGTATTTTGCATCAATATTCATAAGAAATACTGGACCACAGTTTTCTTTCCCTGTGATCTGCTTGCCTGATTTGTTATTAGTATAATGTGAGCCCTAAAGGATGAGTTAAAAAGTGTATCCCTCCTTTTCTATCATTTAGAGCAGGGGTCCTCAACTCCCAGGCTGCACAGCAGGGACTGAGCAGTGGGTGACAGAGAGAAGCTTCATTTGTATTTAGATTCGCTCCCCATCGCTCACATTACTGCCTGAATTCTGCTTGCTGTCAGATCAAGGGCAGCATTAGCTTCTCATAGCTGTGTGAACCTCATTGAGAACTGTGCATGCCAGGGATCTAGGTATGCCTTTCTTACGAGAATCTAATGCCTGATGATCTGAAGTGGAGCTGAGGCAGTGATACTAGTCCTGGGGAGCAGCTGCAGATACACATTAACATTAGCAGAGAGATTTAACTGCACAGAGACCATAATATATCAATTGCTTGCAGACTCATATCAAAACCCTATCAGTGAGTGGCAAGTGACAATTAAGCTGCATATCGTGGTAGGCTTTTTAGTGGCAAGTGAGTTGACGTACTTCAATTGTACAGCTGCATCTGGTGGCAGGTTTTAAGGCAGAATCTGACACTTATTATATTCTGCATGCTGGCCTGTCCATTATTTTATTTACCAATTCCATCCACACCTCTTTTCCACACTGCACACTTTTCTCAGATGGGTCCATCTAATTGTAGAAACACAAGCTCAGGGCTCGCACTGATTCTGTATTACGGTGAGTTGTATCATTATATATTACAGTGTAACAGCAGAAATAAAGTACACAATAAATGTAATGTGCTTGACTCATCCTGAACCACTCCCCTCCCACAACCCCCAGTTCATGGAAAACTGTCTTACAGGAAATTGGTTCCTGGTGCCAAAAGGGTAGAGAACCACTGATTTAGAGAAACTTAGAACATATTGGTATTAATTCTTCATAATCTGAAGCCATCTGGGCCTAGGATTTTTCTTTATGGGGAGTTTTAAAATGATTAATTCAATCTGTTATAGCTTTATTTAGATTTTCTTTAGTCAGTTTCAGTAGTTTGTATTTTTTAAAAAAGATTTTATTGTTTTTGACAGAGATAGAGACAAAGACAGAGAGACAGAGAGAAGGGGGAGGGCCCAGAGAACTTTTCATAGTTGTACACAGTAAGGTTTTTTTTTGTGGGTTTTTTTGGACACGATTTTGTTCCACACAGGTGGGTAGGGGCCATGCAAGGTGGGAACCAGGCTAGAGGCCTTCTACATGGGAAGCACGCACCGTCGAGCTGGGAGCTGAAACTGGGGGCCTCCCACATGGGAAGATTGCCCCATCGAGGACTGAAATGAGGCCACACCCCAGTTCAGTATATGGGTGCACATGGGCCAGGGCTGGGATCCAATCATCAGACCTCAGGGCTGCAAAGCGAGCACTTAACCTGCTGAGCCATCCAGGCTTCCCCAGTAGTTTGTATTTTTCTAGGAATGTTCCCATTTCATCTAGGTTATCTAATTTGTTAGGACACATTATTTATATTATTCCCTTATAATCCTTTTTAATTCTGTAAAATTAGTGGTGATGTTCAGTGTTTCATTCTTGATTTGGCAATTCGAATTTTCTGTCTTGGTCAGTCAAGTTAAGAATTTTTATTATTTCCTATTTGTTTTGGGTTTAGTTTGCTCTTCCTTTTTTAGTGTTTTAAGGTAGGTTAGGCTATGGATTTGATATCTTTCTTCTTTTTTAATATAGACATTTATAACTATAAATTTCCCTGTGAGCATTGCTTTAGCTGCATCCTGTAAGCTTTAGTATATTTTAATTCTCATTCTTTCCTAGTTTATATATAGTTCTCTTTGACCAATTAATTATTTAGGATGTGCTGTTTAATTCCCACATATTTGTGAATACCCCCAAATTTTCTTCTACCGTTGATTTCTAATTTAATTTCATTATGGCCAGAGAAAATAGTTTTCATAATTTTAGTCTTTTAAACTTACTGAAGCTTATTTTATGACCTATCAATGGGCTATCTTTGAGAATGTTTCATGTGTATTTCTGAAGAATGTTTATTTTGCTGCTGTTGGGTGGAATGTTTGATAGATATCTGTTAGGTTTAGTTGATTTATACTGTTGTCAGTCTTTGATTTTCTTGTTTACCTTCTGTTTAGTTATTCTACCCATTATTGAAAATAGAGTACTGAAGTCTTGAACCATGTTATTATCTGTTTCTTCCTTCAATTCTGTCATTTTTTTTTGGTCAAATTTGTTAGAATTTTTGGACTCTGTTGTTAGGTGTATATATATATATATATATATATATATATATATATTTGTTATATCCTCCTTATGGACTGATCCTTTTATCATTATAAACTATCCATAATTATCTATAGCAGCGTTTTCTGTTTGAAAGTCTATTTATTTTTGTCTCATACAAATATACCCTCTCTAGCTCTCTTAACGGTTGCTGTTTGCATGTACTATCTTTTTCCATCATTTATCTTTAATCTAATTGTAACTTTGAATCTAAAGTATATCTCTTTTACAAAGCATATAATTGGTCTCTTCTTTTATGAATCTCTGCCTTTTGACTATATTTTTATTGTAACATTTGGATTTTCATTGGCCACTTTATTGATTTTCTAAGTCTCATATCTGTTTTATTTTTCTGTTTTCCTTTATAGCTTTCTTTGTATTAAGTGGATATTTTCAAGTATAATATATTATTTTATTTCAATAATTTTTATTTCTATACATTTGTATATTTTCTTAATGATTGATCTAATGCTTACAATGTGCACTGTAACTTATCAAAATCTACTTCAGATTTATACACACACACATACACTCTCCCTATCTCTTCTGTGCTATTATTTTATATGTTTTGGGCTCTACATGTTATAAACCAAATAATATATTGTTATAATTATCACTTTATATAATCTTTTGCCTTTATAGATACTGAGAGGAAAGAAAAGCAGAACAAGTATATATTTATACAGTTTGTCATATTTACTTTCTTTTATACCATATCTTGTCTTCATTTTTTTCTCTTGAGGATTTGAGCTACCACTGATATCATTTCATTACTCCACCACGGCTTTGCTCCTATCCACCTTCTTTGTGCTGTTATAGTCAAATGTATTACATTTCTACATGTTATAAATCCCATAATATCGTGACATACATATGATTTTATTCAATTGCTCTTAAATCAGTTTAGAGAAGAAAAGGGAACAAATATTAAATTATGCTGTCTTTTATATTTACCTATGTAATTACCTTTTATAATACTCTCTCTTCTTTGGGTGACATTCATTAGTAAAAATTACACAGGTTCCAAATGTAAAATTCTATGGTATTTCATCTATGTGTTGCCATTTTGCTAGATAAACTTTCTGGGTTGACTATTTTTTTTTTACTTTCATCAACTTGAATATGTCATCCTACTGCCTAACGGTCAACTGTTACTCTACTGAGGTTCCCTTGTATGTGATAAATCATATTTTTTCTTGTTGTCAAGATTTTACCTTTGTCTTTCTACATTTTGATTATTATGTGTTCAGGGGTAGATCTCTGTTTTTCTCCTACTTGGAGTTTACCGAGCTCCTTGGATGTGTAAATTAATGCTTTTCATTAAAATCAGAAAATTTTCAGATATTATCACCTTGAATATTTTTTTCTGACTTCCTCTTTCACCTTTTCTTCTGATATTCCTATTATACACAAACTGATGTGCTGAATGATGTCCCACATTTCTCTGAGGTACTCTTCATTTTTCCTCATTTGCCTCTCCTCTCCCTTGCTTCCCTCCCCCTTATCTCTCTAGAACTATATAATTTCTATTGATCTATATTCAATTTCCGTGATTCTTTTTGTGCTATCTCAAATCTCCTGCTGAGCCTCTTTAGCCATTCTTTCATTTACGATATCCAGAAATTCCACTCAGACCTTATTTATAATTTCTACTTTTATTAATATTTTTGAGACATTTATGTCACACCTCCTCATTAATTTATTAGATGTGGTCTTCTGTAATTCATTGAACATTTATATTGACTACTTTATAGTTAGTTGTCTGCTAGGTCTTTCTGGGTACCTTCAGAAGCAATATCTTTTCCTGCCTTTTTCCTTCTCCTAATGGGTCTCACATGCGCTGAACTGTTACCCCCTTAAAATTAATGTGTTGAATTCCTAATCCCCAGTACCTCAGAATGTGAGTGCATCTAGAGAGGGGGCCCTGAAAGAGTTAATTAAGGTTAAATGAGGTCATACGGGTGAGCCCTAGTTCAATATGACAGGTCCCCTCATAAGAAGAGATTAGGATAGATGCACACACATAGAGGAAAGACCATGTGAAGACAGTACAAAAAACAGCCACCTACAGTTTAAGGAGAGAGGTTTTAGATTAAACTACTCTGCTGACATCTTAATAGTGGAGTTCTACCTTCCAGAATTTTTTTTTATTGCTAATTTATTGGGGTGACATTGACTGGGAACAATTAGATAGTTTCCGAATGTACAAGTCCACATCACATCACCCATGCATTGCATTATGTGCTCACCATCCAGAATCAGCTCCTCCTCCATCACCATATATTCTGTGTCCACTCCCACCTCTCCCCCCAACTCTCCCTCCCCCCCTCCTCCCCACTCCCCAGGTAACCACCAAACTATTGAGTGTGTCCATAAGACTGGTGCCCACTCCCCCCTCCCACCTTCCCACTCTCCCTCCCCCCTCCTCCCCTTCCCTCAGGCAATCACCCAGCTATTGAGTGT
>PVKE010044729.1:0-12891 GCA_004027555.1 Craseonycteris thonglongyai | reverse complement strand
TATATATATATATATATATATATATATATATATATATATATATATAGTATATATAGTATATATGTGTATATATACACATAAGGAAAGGAATATTATTCATCCATAAAACAAGGAAATCCTAATGTTTGCAACAACATGGATAAGCTTGAAAGTTATTATACCAAACTAAATAAGCCAGATATAGAAAGACAAATATATGATCTCACTTATGTGTGGAGTCTAAAAAAGATGAACTCACAGAAGCAGAGAACAGAATGTTGGTTGCCAGGGGCTGTGAGGTTGGGAAAATGGGGAAATGTTTGTCAAAAAGTGTAAACTTTAATTTATAAGATAAAGTTCTGGGATCTAATATACAGCACAGTGACTATAGTTAATAATACTAGAGTGTATACTTTAAATTTGCTGAGGAAGTAGATCTTAACTGCTCTCTCCATACCAAAAAATAATAACTGTAAGGTGATGGATATGTTAATTAGCTTGATTATGATAATTATTTCATATGCATAGGTATATCAGAACATCATGTGGT
Source organism: Craseonycteris thonglongyai (assembly GCA_004027555.1). Taxonomy (NCBI): domain Eukaryota; kingdom Metazoa; phylum Chordata; class Mammalia; order Chiroptera; family Craseonycteridae; genus Craseonycteris; species Craseonycteris thonglongyai. The sequence continues at coordinate 12,362 of PVKE010044729.1, read as the reverse complement.
GTACCTTAAATAATATAATTTTTATTTGTCAATTATACCTCAGTGAAGTTGGGGAAAAAAATGAACAAATACAAACCAACAAAAAAAGATAGTGTGCCCTGCCTCTCAGGTATCATTGAGGATCTCTGATGTGAATCATTAATTTCTTTATTTGTTTTTTCATTCATGCCCTTCTTTTTTACATGTATTTAGTGGTATATCAAAGCTGTCTTGTATTACCTCACAAGAGACCACTGTTAAATTTTCAGAAATTTTGTGTCAGTTGACATCATGCTGAAAGCTTGAAAACGATCATGGTGGTGGGAGTATTTACACCACAGAAATTGGCAAATGCTACAAATCTTAGCTTCCTTTTGGGAGAGCCAGTTGCTGAGTATTTGTAGAGACAGTACACTGTTAGTATGAATCTGACATGTTTTCTGAACTCACAGGCCTTGCTTTCTGGTGAAGAAAATAAGTAATAGATCCAAATAAAAACACAATAAAAAGTGTTTCTCAATAATTATAACAGATAACATTTATGGAGCACTTGCTATGTGTTGTGTGTTGTTCTGATTGCTCCTTAGTTACTATGTATCAAATTCTCAAAACTAGCTTGGCAAAGATGATGATGTTATTATCCTCAAGTATAACAAAGAAGGAGGTGCAGAGAGCATCCATAATTTTTTTTTTATTACGAATTATGTAGTTAGTACATGGCAGACTTCGAATTCTGACTCATGGTATTGGACTCTGGCACTCAGGCCACAAGCATTATGTTTTCTCACATCTTCCACACATTAGAGATGATCCGCGGAAGTGGAGTGGGTATTCTGATAGTGGGGAAAGAGAGGACATAGAGCTGAGGACAATGGTGGTTCTTGCAGGTATTTCATTTGTGCTTCCAATGAGCACACAGAGCCCTGTCCCCCACCTGCACTTCCTGCACAGCACAAAGAAGTGAGCTGAGGTGAACCATGTCATTAGAAGCCTAAACTCCAATTGTCCTCTCTGGCCTGGAGCCAGATCCCTTGCTTCAGTCCGTGTCGTTTTTCTCTGAGGTTTGCACAAAGTAGAGGTTACTCATGTCACATCTGTTCCTGCTTTGTGGGTCCACTGGAAAAAAAAGTCACTGACTTTATTTTCCATGAGAGACCCTTTAAGAAAGGCCGGATGCAGGGTGGCCAGTGGGAAAACCTGTGTTTGTCCTTAAAAGCGATGCTTTCAGCTTTAGCATTCATAAAGCATACCTTGTCCTATGTGTTCAGACTCTAATGATTCCCCCTGACCCTGTTCGGGTTTAGAATTTCAGAAACGTCACAATGCTACATTGCTTCTCTGCGGAGGAAATCGGGCCTCTGTGCCTAGGGCTTTTCACCAGGACAGCTTCCAGCTTTAAAGCAGCCTTTTAGTTTTGAGTCCTGGTCATCTAATTAAAAGGCTTTCTCTTGCTAAGAGCTTTTGTTTGAAATAAGTGTTTTTTAAGGGAGCCTTATTTCTATGGTTCTTCCATATCATCATATATATCCTTTCTTTTAAAACACTCAGGGTACACAGCTGGATGTGGTTATGGACAAATGCTATGTCTTTGTGACAATTTATATTTGAAAGTAAACTGAAAAAGGTGGGCAATTTTCAGGCCATTCTGAACACAACTCTTTGAAAGGGGCATCCCATCTAGCTGTAGGGCTGATTTCAGAAAACCTGTATATTCTTTTCCTCTCCTCTTTTGGGAGATGAGTCGTAATTCAATGAGGAAGCAGACATGTGCAAACCCCCTGGTTATGGAAAGCAAGGTTCTTTATCCTTGGGGGGCTAAGGAGTCACCGAGTGCTGAGGTATGAAGTGTCTGGGTGTGATCTGTATTTTCAGGAATGCCTCTGTGATAATTCCACGGAGAACGAGTTAGATGGGAGGCCCTGAAAGTAAAGATTAGAGGACAGATGAGGAAACAGGACATTATTCACATTCATCACCAAATTTAGTAGGAGTGAGGAGAAGTCTTTCTTCTAGTCAGTCTTGACTGTTCTACTTAAAATACCATAGGCTCTTGACTCTGAACTTCCTGTGAAGTGGATGTAACATTCCTGCCTCCTTTGCCCTGGGTAGCTAATTTGTTTTTCTTTTTTAATGCACTTATGTCTTGTCTCTACAACAATATCCTGGCAATTCTCTGTGGGCAGAAAATACACTTTAAAATTATACATGTCTTCTTATGTAGGCCAATGCTTTTTAGTCAGTAAGTATTATGTATTTATTTATTTTTGACAAATGAAATTGTATATATTTAAGGTGTACATGTGATGTTTTGATGTATGTGTACATTTTGAAATGATTACCACAATCAAATTAATTAACATGTTCATAACCTCCCACAGTTACCATTTGTTTTGTGTGTATAGTGAGAACATTGGAGACTTACTCTTACCAAATTTCAATTATACATTATTGTTAACTATAGTCATCATGCTACACATTAGATCTACAGAATTTATTTACCTTCTAACTGAAAGTTTGTACCCCTTGATAAGTATCTCTTTACCCCCTCCCCTTTCTGGTAGCTACTATTTTACTCTCTATTATTATGAGTTCAACTTATTATTTTTAAGATTCTGCATATGAAATCAGTATTATTTGATTACACTGTTATTGGTACGTAATTCATTTTCTCTCTCTCTCTTTCTCTTTCTCCTTCCCCCTTTCTTAGTCTTTGAACAATCTACAGAGGCCATCCTTGATCATTTGATATAATGGATACCTCTCAGTTCTCTATCTCTATTTATTTGTTGAGACAGATCCTCACATTGGAGACAGAATGCATGAGCTTCCATTTCCACCTTTGCAACCACTCGTGTTGTTGTTTTTTTAAGATTTATTTTATTGTTTTTGAGAGAAGGTGAAGGGGGCAGGGAGGACCCAGAGCAGTCTCCATAGTTGTACATCATTAGTTGTGACATGGATGGTTTCATTCCACACAGGTGGATGTGGGGCTGCAATGGGGCAGGAACTGAACGAAGAGCCTCCTGCATGGGAGGCGAGAACCTTCGCCACCAAACCATCCCAGCAGTTAACAGTTGTGCTGCAGTTCAGCTTATGGGGTTTGCGTGGGCCGGGGCTGAGAATGGAACCCTGGACTTTGTGACAACAACCAAGCTATCCCGGCATCCTTGTGACCACTCTTATAGGACATGGCAAATCATTAATCATTCTATGCCTCAGCTGTTTTTGTTTTTGTTTTTGACAGAGAGAGAGAGAGATACAGAGACAGAGACAGAGAGAAGGGGGAGGGCCCAGAACAGTCTCCATAGTTGCACGTCATTGGTTTTTCCACATAGTTTCATTCCACAGGTGGGCACGGGGCTGCACAGGGCAGGAACTGGGCCGGGGTCTCACCCTTGTGAGAACCGAACTGGGGGCACTCCCCGGTTCAGCATAGGGGTCCACACAGGCTGGGGCCAGGATTCGACCCTCAGTCCCCGGAGCTTCTTAACCCACTGAGCCATCCCGGCTTCCCCATGTGCCTAAGTTTTCTTCTCTGTTAAATGTAGTTATTATATTATGTGCTAAGGGCTTGGAACAGTGCCTGGCATGTATTAGGCATTTAATATATGTGTAGTTTCCTTTTCCTTCCCCAATTTTTCCTACCACCTTTGGTTTATCCCTTGCCAGGTTCCTCATCTTTTGTCCTTTGTGTTTTAATAGCTCTCATCTTTTTTTTTTCCTTACAAGAAAACAAAATAAATTAATACAAAGCAACTGTAATTTCATCTCTAAGAAAAAAAGAATGCTTGGTTGGAAAAGGATAATTTGTTGTCTTGCACCCCTTGACTATGACGGCTGATTAAAATATAGTGTCATGTCTTCAGTTACGAGCCAGTCACTTAGACAGGTTTATGTCCCACAGCAATTCTCCTGAAATTAATCGATCTTCACTAAGTGGGATACAATTTACCAAAAGCAGAGGACAATTGAAAAGAGGATTTCTAGAGTGCCATTCATTATGTATTCATCAGTCAGAGTAACCCAGAGAGTGTCTGTATGGGTTTGTCTATTGAACACCCATTTAATGAATACCTTCAAGGCTCCAGGCCAGGCAGTAGGTGCTGCTGGTGAAGTTAAGGTGAAAGACAGCGTCTTTGGCCCAAAGGCATCCATCATGTAGGAAAGACAGATGTGCTAAGGCTAAATGACAATGCAGTGGAAGGGTTTTTCTGCTGTGAGTATAGGCTGCTTTGTGAACACAGGGAAGGAAACAAGCCGCAGAGGAGGCTTTGTTGTGGGCATGGGGAGCTATGAAGGGAAGCCAGGAAAGATCCCGCAGTGTCAGCACTTACAGGTTATGTGGCCCAAACCCTCCTGCTAAAAAAATACCCCCAAAACAAAAAACAGTTAACTAGAGGCTAGAGAAATACCTGAGCACCTGTATCATATGCCAGGCATCAGGCATGAGACTCTTTTAAATTTGCATATCAGCCTGTGAGATAGAGACAGATGGTGCTGGATGAGAGCAGACACTGAGATGGAGTTTAGAATGCAAGGTGTTTTAAGATTGATACCTGTGAAAGGAAGAGGAAAGGCATAGGGTTGTTACAGGAAGATTCACAGCCCTGTAGGCCTGACCAGGGCTCAGGCAGGCCAGGGAGGAGCTTAGAGTGTCCCACATGAGGCCAGAATGGCTAAGCTTATGCCCGCCCCAGTCTCTGGAAAGAGACTGTCACAGGTAGGACACCAGCTCCCTGAGGCAGTTCTCTGCAGCTGAGGTGGACTCTGAGCTGCTGACAGCCTTCCTGGTACCTGGGTAGCATGCCCTTCCTTGAAAGGGGATCTGCATAGCACACCAGAACCAGGTTCAACTAGTATTTACTACAACTTACCATGTGCCAGACAACTGTCCAGCAATTTTATGTGCATTAGCTTATTTGATTCTCCCAGCCACCTTTGGAAGGAAACGTCATTCTGCCCTCTGTAAGTTTACATACGTATGAGCCAGTTTCTTCATAGCTGTGAAAATGTCAAGAGCAAAGCCACATTTCATGGGAGTATCCCAGAGGGTCTCAGAGCACCTACTAGCATCATCTGAGTCTAAGAGGGTTTCAGAGCACCTACTAGCATCATCTGAGTCTAAGCCAGAAGGGAGCCCAGACAGAATCAGACTGGTTTTTATTTAAGACAAACTTTCAAACCTGAGTCTAAAGGACCAATCAGTGCCTGGGTCACCTGGGGAGTTTACAGTGATCATTGAGCAAATGGACAGTTTCTGTCATACAGACATAGATTCCAACTCTGGGAAGAGACCCCTCAAGTTGGCCACCCTGTTCCCTTCAAGCCAGAAGTCCTGTCTATTTCCGACAAGTGGCTTGACCATTTCTAGTGACCGATACTCAGAGCCTCAGTGTAGCTCCTGATTGTGGTTCTGCTACTGTGGGAGTCACACAGATTATAAAAGCAATTTCTCTTTCCTGTGTCTTTTCAGGTCCTAGAGATTAGCTTTATCATGCAAATTTCTCTCTCTCTCTTCTCTTTTTTCTTTTTTGCCCCAAATTCCTAATCCAGGCTATGGCACTTATTGATTTTTGTTCACTCACCCATCCACTCTCTCAGGTTTTCTTCCTCATTCGTATTGTGGATAGAAGTACACCCACCAAATAGGATTGTGAAACTGACACGAAACATTGCATTTGCATGGTAAACACTCACTAGACAGAAGTCATTCTGATCAATGTCATTAGCCTACATTTATACTCCTGGTCATTCTGATGGTGAAGGCATTGGAGATCGTTATACTTTAATTCATATGGACACAAGACTTAGTTACAAAGATCATTAATGTACCTAAATTCATTTTGTTCATGGATTTTTATCCCTCCAGCTGTGGCACCCCCATCTCTAGGTACACCAGATGGCTTTCTGGGGCACAGACATACCCAGCATTCTACGGCTTTCTGTTCGACATGTTTAAACATGTTGGATAGTTTTAATTTATGTTCCTCTTATTGTGTGGAAGTAAAATGAAAGTTGCATTGGTAGCCTCATCTAAAATCACAGACATGTACCAGTCAGAGCCAGTGCTTAAATTTAAGTCATGTTCATGCTTGCATACCAGAGGCATTTCATAATGTACAGGTTGTGGTCTTTTTGGACAATCTAATAAATATTTTCCCTGGAGGGAGGGGGACTTTAAACACACACACACACACACACACACACACTTTTGTTTAATTGCAAGAAGTATGTATACCATAAAATGAGAATGCATCACTTAAAGACACAATGGCTAATAGTCTCTCTAGTTCAGAAACCAAGCTGGTAGGAAATCATTTTTGGGATCTAGCTCTTGGGTGGAAGGAATAGTTTTTGGCAGAGAAAAGACTAAGTGGGTTGTGAAGCTACTGTAAGACAGCCAGTAAAACTTGTATGAGAGTTCCCATCTCTCCTATAGTAGGAGAGGCTAATGTTCTTAGAATAAAGAGGGGAATCATGGGTGCTCAGAACAGAGCTCCTCATTTTAAAGCTAATCCGTGTTCTGTTAGCTGCATATGTCAGAACGCTCTGATTCATATGTCCATGAGGTCCAGAGCTATGTGTCCCAGGGGACAGCAGAAATAGAAAAGGAAAAAAAAAAATGATGTTTTGTTATATCTTTGGCCAGGCCTAGACACATGGAAATGTTTGTTCATTTCATGTCACTTGCAGTTCTTTTAGCCGTCTTATCCTCTGCGTTCAAATCTGCTATTATTACCTAAATCCAACATATCTTTCTTTCCTTGCTTAAACTCTTATGAGAATTTCTAGGTTCGAATTATCTACCTTCCTGCCTCTCTCTAAACATCTTTATTTCCTTATGTATCTTCCATATAAATCTTTTCCAATTTAGGACCTCCGGCACAGAGAACTGGTTAAAGTACAGATTCCCTGGGCCTCACCACCAAAAACCCAGTTTAACCTAAGTATTGATATTGAACCTAGGCACCTGCATTTATAATTAGTTGCTTCTTTAGTTCTGTGGCTCAATCATGTCTAAGAACTTCCACTTAGATACACCAGGTCTCTGTCTACCATTCACTAACCTTTATGATATACAGAGCTAGTTGTTCACAGCAGCTCTTTAGCACCATGCAAGCCTCAGTGCAACTATCTAGCCTTTCATGAGTTTCCACAAGAAGTCTTGCCACAGCCAGCAGTTTTCATTTCTTAGATCTTTTCCTGAAGATTAATGAAGTTCTGAGGATGAGTAATATAGTATAATGACAGCATTTTACTTGAAATAAACCCATTAGATGTAACTCCTCTCCCAAGGGTCTCCTTCTCACCTTCAGTCCCTTTTTGATCATCACTCCCATCTCTTTCTCTTACCTTAATTATGCAAAGTAGTCTTTCTTTTTTATGGTCTCTGGCCAGGAACCAGGGCTGACTTCCACTATAAAGCGCATTTTTTAAATCGAGGGATCTCTCCCTCCAAAGTGATTGACATATTAATTGCCAAGAGGATATATATTTCTCCAACTCATTACAAAACTATTACAGTTATATCCTTCATCAGCACACACCTTATATAGCCCCACCGTAACCTAAATGATTGATGCTCACTGTAGCTGCATGTTACATTTATCTGGGGTGTTAAAAAAAATACTGATGCCTGGGCTGCAATATAGATTATTAATTACATTTCTGAAGGTGGGTCCAACATAGATATATATTTTTTAAATATTTCCCAGGTGATGCTGCTATACAGTCAGGGTTCATAACTGCTAATTTAAAAACATTCCAGACTCCTACACCTGGTTGTGGGTCCCTTTCATGATTCAACCTTATCCTTCATTTCCAGTTTATGATCCTCTTATGTTCTGTCTCACTCTATGCATTAGTCATAAATCTAGATCTCCTATTTAGAAACAAGCAAACAAACAAAATGCAGATTCTTTGAGTATCAATTAAAATGCTGATGCTTCCATAAAGCCACACCTGATTCCCACCATGTAAAAGCAATCTCCTCTCCTAAACATTCCACCCTTCTTATTTTTTCTATGCCCCACTCATCACAACAAGCCTATCATTCTAGCTCATACGAAAGTTCATATTCCTGTGCCTTCCTCTCCATTAGCCCATCAGCATTCCCTATTAGAAGGCATTAAAATTAACATGTGTTCTATTTTAGTTGCTATATTAATACAACCTGTATTTGATGAATAGTCTTATTAATGGCAAATTTAACCATCCATCGAACATTTAGCTTCCCTGGCCTTACACAAGACAGCAAAATTAGGTGTAAAAATTGTGAGACCCAAAGTAGGTGATTTTTTGAAATTGACAGAGATCTTTAAAATTTAGAGCTGAAAGTACCTGCAAGATCACTTACTTCTTTTATCTTATTATACAGATCAGCAGAACAAAGATCAGTGGGGAAAAGGAATTTACTAAGCTCTTACAATGGAGAGCTGGAATGAGATTAGATAAACCTGGTACGTAAGCACTTTGGTGCTCTCTCTACCAGGTCAAATAATTCCCATGAAAAACAACCAGAGACAAAATTACTTTGTAGCCCAAGAATTACTCCAAAAGCAACTTGATGGCATCCTTCTCTGCCATATGTGGCTAGGAAAAAAGTTGATTTTAATGCAGGGGACAGCTACAGTTCCTGCTATAACCATCACTGAACATCCCAATGCACTTTGCCTGAAATCATGCCATCAATATTAATAGACGAATTCATCACAGACACATCTAAATTCATCAAGTAAACATGAGTCCAAGCTCCAAATTAATCTGGTTCTTAGAAACCTTTCCTTGGGGTCCAGATGGATTTTCATGTGTTATGATCCAAGAACATGATTTAGCATAAAGAAAATAAGACTAATTAAAGCCCTCTGTGTTCCAAGTGTGATGCTAGATGCCTTAAAAAAACTGAGATGTTTATTCCATCTTAAAACTTTTAATCTAATTTGGGGAATACCAACACAAATGTTCAATTGCTCTAAAATGAGGCCAACTGATAAGTATAAGAATAAGTGATATTTGGGTGTGTGGTGAAAAAAAAAAAAACCTTCGCTATTTAAAGCCAAACTTGGGGATGCTGGGGTAGCACAGTGGTTGAGCACTTACCTATTTATTGTGAAGTCGGGTTCAATTCCTGGCCCCAGCCTGTGCAAACCCATATGCTGAACTGCAGCACAACTGGTAGCTACTGGGATGGTTCGGAGGAGGAGGCCTTGGTTCGCTTCCCACCCGGTGTGGACTCAAATCCACCCGTGTAGAATGAAGCTATGTTACTTTAAAACCAAAGTTGCCCTCTCTAGAGAGTATGGCATGGCAAATGAGAGATCGCTTAATTGTTTGGAGCATCTTATTGGGTTTAGTTATACTAAGATGGACTGGAGCTGAGTTCAGTTATAGGAACTATGCAAACCCAGTTCACTCAGTCTTCCTGGAGAGTAATGTTCTCACCTAAAGATCTTTATTTCAAAATTTCTTTTTTAGGAGCCTTATCAGAAGTCATAGAACCTGCTTTTTATTTTTTCTTTGTGTATTTAGTTATCATGTGAGCCAAGAAGAGCAAAGTGGAAGCATTAATTCAGGCCTTAAACAAAACTATAACATTTGAGATGAGGTTGGCTCTGTATTAAAGATTCCATGCACCAAATTATTGCTTGAATTACCCTTTACCTTGAGGGTTTTCCAGGTTATACTAACAACATCTCTTAAGAGGGAAGGCTGTTCTTCCTCACCTGCCATTTGTCCTTGATGCTTCTGTGGTTTGTGATGCATTATCTCTTATGATCTTTCAATAAAAGCCTTTGTCTCATACACTGGGCTATATTTATAGCTAAACGTGCTATGGATATTGTTTCCCCCCTCCCCCCTCTATTACCATTTATCTTTTCAGTTATTGTCCTAAAGAAATGCTAACATGACTCTTAGCAATGCAGGACAATTTTTTTCCTGTCTAGGCCTGGGATTCAGCATGGTAATGTAAGATATTAGGGTGATGCTAAGTTATCCCATTTCTTTTAAGAGTGACACATAAAAGATATTTCACATGACGTCACCAACCAAATCATATGTGATCCACCCCTCCAGTGACATTTATGAAGGAAGAGGGCTGTCGTTGGCGGGTGGCAGGGAGGAAAGTGTCTTTGTTATATAATTGATATTTCCAAATCCTATAAACATCATGCTCTCTCGAGTGCAGTATTTTAGAGTCTAGTAAGCTCATGTTTTGTTCACAAATTTGAGGGACTTTGCAATGGGATTTGGAGTTCTGGACATGAAGCAGGCTTCTGAGTACCAGCTATTCGGGGCTGGGTATTAGATTTTCTGTGTCTTCATGAATGCAGCCTCAAACTCTAAGATTTGAATCAGAGACACTAGAAGGGTACTTTTGACTCCTCAAATAATATAGAACAGTGGCTTTTAATCTCTAGCACTTCCAAACTAGAGTCTCCAAAGTCCAGATGTTTCCCAGCCTGTCATAGGTAACCAGAATGAAAATGGTTCTGCAGTCAAATGAGTATGGGAAATAATTAAAATCAAGTAAGTTCTTTGTTTTCCTGTGAGACATCTCAGAGCTTTGAAAATGGGCATTGTAGAGCTCTAAGAAATTAATATGGTAGGCACTAATTTATAAACTTACTTGATCAGGAAACCTCTTTCTAATACCCAGTTGGGGGATTGCTGGTGTGGTGATCTCTGAAGTTCTTTGTCTCATCCTGAAATTCTGTAATTCCTCAAGCCCCAAATGAGCCAAGGAACTTAGAATTTAGTACTAAACTTGGAACAAAGTTGCTGTGTTTTCTTAAACAATTTCCTCCCCTTTTCTGAGCCCCAGTTTACTGTGCCTGGCTGAAAAAATTATTGCTGAGACTTTTCACCTCCAGTATTTTGTGTCTTTTATAGAGGCTTTGGGGCATCAAAGAGGACTTTCACCTATTTCACGGTTCTCCCAGGCCTGCCTTCTAATGCTAGCAAGTTCCCAACCTGGTGGCTTTGAGTGCTGCGTATTGTTTTCTGGTTCCTGTTCTGCTGGATAGCAGCTTGAGGACAGGAAGCCAAAAGGACCTCCCATTCTGAAGGTTTCCAAATTAGTTTTGCAGACCTCAGCAGTTGGAGTGTTTGAAGACACTGCAGAGATGTGCAGTTCTGCGGTTGACCCCTCTCAAGCAGTACATAATTCTGAAAAGCTTGGAGTGCCTCCATAAAGCCATATTTCAGTTGCACATTTTAGGCATGCGATTTCAGCCAAAAGCCATAATATAACACTGCTGAGGATTTTTTTTTTCTTGCAAAAATATGCATTTGGAAAAAACGGAGGAACCTAAAATTACAGGAATTGAACTCACCTTCTATGTTACCCAAAGTGCTGCAGATCAAATGATAAATCATAGAAATGTAGAGTTTGACAGCTTCCAAAAGATTTCCCAGTCCAATGTTTCATATAAGATTTCAGTCTTCCCTTGATCTCTTGTGAGGTCATTGGTTAGCTCCTTGATCACACTTATTAAGGAAAGCACTCAATTTCTGAGGTAGACCAATCAAAAGCATACATCTCTTACCATGAGGAGGGTCCCTCTTCTCTTAAAAGTATGTCTTCTGTTATACCCATCTATATTTCCTGCTCAACATTCTGAGGATACAAGGGGAATATATATATATTCTTCTCTAAAGTGATCTAGAGTTTTGGAGACAAAAGGCATCTCTCTAACCTCTCTACACAGAGTTTCAATGTTTCAACATAAACATCCCTGTTCCCTTCACTGAAAGTAATATAAATAACCACATAAAGCATAGTCTTTGAATTCAGAAAGTCCTGAACTTCTAAAACCTAGTCCTCTATTTGTACACTAATGACCTTGAACTGTCTACTTGATGTCACTGAATCCTAGCTTCCTCATTTGAAAATAATGAGCAATAATAGCTACATCAGAAGATTATGTCAGGAATAAATGGGGCAAAGCCCATGAAGGCTTCATCATCATAAGAAATCAGTACTTCCTACTTCTCCCCACTCTGCATTGGCTCCTCTTCTCTCTTTATACAGACCTGATATGATGAGACATGTGACTTAATACCCCTTTATCATGCAGTGTTCCCCAACTGTCTCCAAGAAAGCCTAGGATCTTGAGGTAAACCTAAGTTCAGGTAAATTACAGAGCTGGAGTCTCACCTCCATGATTTCAGCCATTACACTTCAATGAAATGAAGCTACTCTGTAATATGAAAAAATCTCATTTCTCTTCTGATGTTTTAATGCAGACTGAAGAAAGAAGACCTTGAATATCTGTCAATACAATATTAATATTGGTGAGAGTGCATTTGAGGAAGTCTAATCAGCCAGTGTGCTTGGACAATAACTAATTTCCTTAGGGATTATTTCATTAAGCACTCAGTGT
>PVKE010044728.1:0-12892 GCA_004027555.1 Craseonycteris thonglongyai | reverse complement strand
CTCCCTCTTCTTGAGGTGGAACCTTGCAGGCTCAAAGGCGTCTAAAGCAATAGTTTCTACCCTTTCAGAATTCTTTCTGAAGGCTCAAAGGAGCAGGCAATTAAGATTGGGGATGACAGGGAAATAAGAGATGCTCAGCATTTAACCATGTGTGCTGAATTCTCTCTGAGTCCCGGGCTGTGAGCAGAAAGCTTGGCGAATGCAATACCCTGTGGTGAATGCACAATTCCAGCACCAATCCGTTCCCTTCAGTGAGAACAGTAAGTGACCTAATACTTTTATTTGGCTGTAGGAGTGCTTAACTGGGACACCTCATAAACACACTAACATCGGCTGAAATAAGAGAAGCGATAGATTATTTCCAGTTGAGCAAGAGGCTGTCTTTGGAATTGTAGATTTAACAGTAAAGACACTGCCTCAATATTCTGTCTTCTGGAATCTATTTCAATCATCTCTCTCCTACCCACAGTTATTTCCTTGGATTGAGCATTTGGTCAGGAGTTTTTTAGTTGCAAGTGACAGAAACCCAACCCCCAGCAGTTTGAGCAGAAAAGACAAGCTGAGTTGGGCTACACCTGGAGACTCACAGGCTTCCACAACATCAGCAGCATTTTCTGACCTACCCTTGCCACACCCTCTCTCTGCTTTGCGTTGGCTCAGCTTCTCTGTGAGGTGGTCCTATTTTTTCCTCCTACAAGTTGGTTTCCTCTGTGTGGCCAGTGATGGTGGCCAAGTGGTGGCTGACATGGCTGTAGACAGGTCCAGGTGTACAGCCTCCACTTAGCACAAGAAATACAGAGAAAGGCTTTCTCTCTCTCTCTTTCTTTTTCTCCCTCTCTCTCTCTTTCTCATTTAAATACAACATTGCAGGGAAAGTTCCTAAAGTGTCTTTCTTGAGATGGGCTCTTACCCTTCACATGGATGGCTCATAGTTATGGATACACATTGGTCTGGGCTGCTTTTAAATGTACCAGTACCTAAGCCCTATACTCAGAGATTCTGATTCAATTGGTTTGAGTGTGGTCTGGACATCAGTATTTTTAATAGCTTCCTGCAAGTGATTCTAATAAGTAGCCAAACGAGAACCACTGCTTTAGACTTATTTATTTATTCTGGGAAAAAACAAACAAACAAATGACAAAACAACATTTTCAAGCACCCACTCTGTGCCAGGCACTATACTAGGTAGCTATAGAGCAGAGAACAGGAGGCATAAACGCATTGGCATGAAGCTGGCCCTCTATGAGGAAAGGCAGAGAAGAGACCCACTAATAAATAAATGGACAAACAAATAAGTAAATTCTGCTCATAAAGAAATATTATCCAGAGAATAAAAACAGGACCAAAGCCTGGGTGACTGGAAGGAGCAAACCACAGAGCTCAGGATGAAGAGCATTCGAGGTGGAGGGAGCAGCGAGTGCAGAGGCCAGGGGGCGGGAACAGGCTTGACCTGTTCCAAGAAGAGAAAGAGGGTCCATGTGCCTGAACTATGGTGAATGGAGACAAAAGGGACCCAGGATGAGGTCAGAGAGACAGGCAGCAGCCAGCTGTCATGGAGCTTCAGAAACGAGGCCAGGGATGTGGGTTTTATTCTATAAGCAAAGGAATGTCAACACATAGGGAGCAACGATGGGCTGATTTCTACTTTTAAATGTTTATTCTGGCTGCTGTATGGAGAAGGTACTAGATGGGGCAAGAGTAGAAACCAAGCAGGAGGAGAAGGCAACGGTCCAGGTGAAACCTGAGGTGGGCTTGGTCTGAGTTGAGTTGGGGGAGAAGTGGGGGGTGTGGGCTACGTTTCTGAGATGGAGTTGACAGGACACCAGAATGAAATCCGCTTTGTGGTTCCTTTCACATCCTCAATATCTGGGGTGGGAAGTGGGGTTACTGCACTTGGGCCAGTAGGTGCTCAAGAAAAAGTGATCGAGTTAGTGAAGCCAGAGTCCAGAGGCATGAGGATGGAAGAGAAGGGATGCAATCAGACTCTTGAGCTTGCAGAGCCAGAGCGCAGACCTCTGGGATGGAGCTTAGTGCCCAGCACAGTGCTTTACATGTGGAGAAGACTGGATGGGGACTCAGACGCCGCTGGAGGAAAGGCAATTTAGTGACCCCGGAAAGCTTCACAGGACACAGAGGTACACATCTGACAGACACAGAGAGGGCTCTCGGCGCTGCCCCTGGGCACGAGGTTTGACAGGAGAAGACACCGCATCACTGTCCTGGTAGAGAGAGCTTGAGTAACTGTACTAGGGCCGGTAGGACCAGTACAGCCCTCAGAGGACATGCACGTATCAGCTGGTGCAATTCAGTAAGTTGTGTACCTTACCGGGACCCAGCAATCCTAGTCTTAGTGTGTTCGCCAGAGAAATTCTTGTACAGATCCACGGCAACCTGAACAAGGGTGCCTGCCATTCCGTTGTTTGAAGTGGAATAAAGGCAGGCTAAGTGCCCAGCAGTGGAGGAGTAAGATGAAGTGGATACGATCGATGGACTAAGACGAAGTTGTGAGCAGCACTGAACTCCAGAACAGCGTGTCCTGAACAATGTGGGGGACTTAAAAAACTGTCCATGAAAAAAGGAAGAACAACACCATAGGTAGAACAATGTCATGTATGCCAATTAAAAACATACATACCAACGGTGGGCTTCTAAGAAAACATGTATCAAACACACGAGAGTAGCTGCTGTCAGTAAGCGGGGATAAGACTGGGGGTGGTGTAGGCAGAATAATAGATGCTCTCACCCTTAGATCCAAAAACTAATACCCCAAACCTGTGAATCTGTTTGGTTACACACCAAGAGGAACTTAAGTTTGCAGATGGAGTTAAACCTCATCAGTAGATAGGGACATTATCCTGGATCATCCAGGTAGCTCAGGGCAACTGCAAAGGTCCCTAAAAGTGGAAGATGGAGGAAGAAGTCAGGTGGAGGGAGATGTGACCATTTAAGCGAGATGGCAGCGTCAGAAGGACGAGGCCTGAAGTTGCTGGCTTTGAAGGCAAAGAAAGAGGCTGTGAGCTCAGGAAAGTGGGTGGCCTCTAGAAGGTGGTAACGACAAAGGAACAGGTTCTCTCCTAAACAGATTCTCAGGAAAGGAAGCCGCTGCCATCACCTTCGTCCTATCCTGGTGAGGTCTGGGTTGGGCTTTTGGTCTATAGAACATAATGCAGTTGCGGTGTGTTAGCTGCCGAACTTGTTACATCAGCCCTAGGAACCTAATCCAGGGCTAAAGGGACTTGCACGGACTGGTGATGAAAACCAACAATGCTAGGAACCGGGGAGTCTGCATCGCTCCACCCTCCTCATCCAAGGTCCAAAACAACAATGTTAAAATTAAAGGACAAAAAGAATGGAAGAAATCCCCTCCACACATATCACACCAGACACCATGGAACACGGCAGATCTGAGAATGAGCACTCACCATGCCCAAAGACTGAACTTCATAGGCCCAGCTCATCTTGGGTGCTGGAGGACAGGGTACTGTGACTAGCCAGTCAGACTCACTGGTGCGGAGGGTTATTATTATTCCGTGAGGCCTGCCCATCCCTCCCCTTCCAGTGAATGTTGTTGTCCTCTTTAAACCTTCCCAGTCTCTTGTCTTCCACCACCACGCCACCCCCACCCCACCCCGTCCCCTGTTCCCTGTCCCCTGGACCACACTCAGCATCAAGTGGGCACAGTAAATCGTGTGCACGTGGAGAGGATCCCTACTGATGCTTAAGGAAGCTGCCAACTACCACATCGCCCACCACACCCCAGAGCTTTTGAGTTAGCGAGGCCACTCATAAAAGAGCCCTGGGACTGCCAAGAACTATTTATTCTAAACAACTTAGAGCAACCCTCGGGGCCCCAGTGGGATGTTTGCGTGTCTAATTTCTGTGAGCTACTGATAAGAGCCCACTCCAACCAGCTAGTTGTCAGCCTTGACTCCAAGGGCCTGCAAAAATGTACTATTTGCAATTACTTGAAAAGAAACTAATTAGCTCTAAGGAGGAAACCATAGGTAGAAATGACTGAAATCAGCTGTTCAACTGCGCTTGGCAAAAAATTAAAAGGAGTAGGCGGTCACACCTCACATTCGTTTCATTTGCAGAAGAGTGGGAAGCGAGGCGAGCTCTGCAGAGTGGGTTTCTGTGACCGTTTCTCTTTGGGAGAAGACAGCAAAAGCAGTCAGCAGACCTGCTGGGCACCTGAGCGGTTAGCACCTCTCCTTGAGCCCTACATTTGGACTTTGTTCAGTGACAGCAGTGAAAGCGTTTGAAAGAGGGAGTGATGCTCAACTCAGGACTTTATTCATCTGCGTTGATCTTCCATGTTCTGCTGTGTAAATAAATGACGTGATCTCCTTCAAAAGTGGCCATTCGGAGTCATTTCTCAAAACAGATTTAAAAACAATACATTACGATGTCCCAGAGCCTACTGCCTGGAATTCAGCAGGTGGTGGGGAAATGAGAGAAGAGAACCCTGGTCACAGTCTGGAGGCCACCCTGAGTGTGACAGGAGCTGATGTCCCCAGGGGGGAGGATTGCAACACTCCAGAGAAGAGACAATGATAGCAACAGCAGCCCAGGAGAGAAAAGGCACTTCCAGATCTGATTTGGGGCAACAATCAGTATTCTTACTGTTTCAAATAATAATCATAGAGTCGCACATTTATGGAGCGCTTGCTGTGTCCTAGACTCTATGTGGGTTAACTCGCATCAGTTCCATTTTATTCTTAAGGAAATGGAAATGTAATCGTCTTGTCCAAGGTTGCACAGGTAGTCAGTCAGTGGGAAGGTGACTGTTCTGAGCTTAGAAGAAGACTGGGGGAAGGATTTGAGGTTAAGTACTTCATTTGGCAGGTGATTCCAGGAAAGAACCAGCAAAGATGTGAAACAAAATCGGAAGAGCGGTGAAAGGTGAGTTATAGTTGATTATGGTGGGCACCTGGAGCTCAGCCCTGCTGGGGAACTCTGGGAGACGGGGTTGCACATTTTCTGAGTAATTATTCCAGCAACGGGCCAGGGCACTAGGGTATCTGTAGACAGACTGTGTCTTCGATGTTGCTTCGGGGACATCAACTCCACCCTTCCCGCTGGTCCTCTGCTTGGGCGAGTCATGCTACACAAATGCTTGTCATAGCAGACCTCAGCTCTGGAGGGAGGAACAAGGGACGTGTCCAGGGCACCAAAGCGTCTGCTACCCACGCTCAGTTTGTGCCTGTAGTCTGGGAATCGTCATGAAAGTCTCCCTTTGGCTCTCAAAGGTCATCTTCTCTGGATGATCTGTACGGCCACTCCTGGAAGGTAACAGTTGCAAATCCTGATATATGTGGCCCCAGAGCCTATACTTGTTGCTTCCTTCTCATCCTTTGTAAGCGCAACTGTGGCTTTCCTCATCAGGTGTGGGGTGCAGGTGCTGGATGAGACGCAGGCTCTGGTCAGCCACACCTCTGCTCCCCAGAGCCTAGGGCATTTCTTCAGGTAGGGCCTGGACGTCCGCACCGGCATCGCGTATGGTGCGCACTAACACACAGCATGGACCTCCCCCTCGTCCCGAATCTGGGGCTTTAGGCCTGATGACCTGCGTTGTTAGCACATTTTCCGGCTAATCTGTCGGTAAAGGTTTGCAAACTACAGGGGCTAGCAAAGGGAGACACTGGATGTTCACATTTTCAGGGAAGCAGTCAAGTGAGGTCGTGGAGTGCAGGGTCTCTGAGCTGCCCTGACTGGTTCCAATCCCACCTCTGCCGCTTATGGCTAATTTTCCAGCACATTACCGAATCTCTGTGTTCCTCATTGGAGAAACAGGAATAATAATAGCATCTATGTTATCAGGGCTGTTATGAGGATCAGACAAGTTAATCCACATAAAGCCCTTACAACAGTGCTGCGCACGTAGCCAACACTTGAAATGTTAGTTAGTATTATTACTGGCATTTAGCATCATGCCAGGAATCTTCCCTAGGCTGTGATATTAATCCTTAGAACAACCCCACAAGGAAGGTACTATTAAAGGATCTGGAGCAAATAATTTATCTGAGGCTCAGAGGTTAAACAATAAACTGGGAGATAGTGGGGGGTAGGGGTGGGATTTGATCTCAGATCTGTTCCATCTGCCTCTGACGTCCAGCTCTCTCCCTGACATCAGTCTGTCCTTGGCAGGCTTATTGCCAGCCTCCCCTGTGGCAGCCTGGTTTCCACCCCAGCCCTGGGGTCCATGAGGGACTCCGGGCATGGGGAGGAGGGAGGCGGCATATAGGTAGCATTGACCTGCTGCATCCAGCCTGCCTTGGCGGGCCAGAGCTGCTCTCAGGGATCTGGTTAGCAGCTAATGATCAGTGGGCTCTGGCTATAATGATCGGATTAGCTGCGCTTTAATCACTGTCTATTGTTTCAGGAGAGAGAGAATTTCACAGCTCATTGACTGCTTTGACTCCTAATCTACACGGAGGAAACAATGTTGCAGCTCATCAAATGCAATCAGCTGCTAATTGAAAGGAAATGGAATTTTACAATTACAGGCCACCTTTCACTGCTCAGGATTTCTGAGCCCTTCTCCCCACCCTCCTTTGCCAGCTCAGCACAGGCAGGAGCACTTGACAACCTGCAAGAGACTTCCCAGAAAGCTGCATTTAGGGCCTGGCCCACATCTCCCCAGGCCCAGAGCAGCAGAAAAAGAAGCCCGTCCTGGCCAACTCCTAGGTTGTCCTTCAAGGCTCAGTGCAGAGGAAGAGGCCTGGGCTGGGCGTCCGCAGAACTGAGTGTCCTGGCTCACCTTCCTCCTGCGTCTGTGACTGTGACCTTGGGCACATCCATGGTCCCCTCCACACCCCACTTCTCTTCAAAATCAAGATTTGTGATCTGCAAGGTTCTTTTCTGCTCTGATGATTCTGTTTGCCCTGTTCGTGCTACTGTCTCCATCCAGTGGAGAGTAAACCAACAGCCTCTTTCCTTCCAGATATCTGCTTTTTCAAATGCTTCCAGGGTGATTGTATTTGGTCTCCCAAAGGATTTGTGCTGATGTGATTTTAATGGGACAGAAAGAAAATTTGGGAAACATCCTACTTAGCTTTCTGATCAGACATCTCTCTCTCTCTGTCCTGGGTCCATTCACTTCCTTGGATGAGTATCAATCGTGATTAATTATAAAGACAGCCCCATAGATGTTTCTGGGTTCTGTCTTTTCCCAGTGAAATTCTGTGAAGACCAGGCCGGATGAGGGCTGCCAGCCAGAATGAGCATCGCTGCTTTTGACCTTGTCTCCAAGCTCCATTTCTAGCCAGCGTTTCCTCTGAGACCAGGACAGTCTACCATCTGCTTTGCGCTCTGGTCTGTGTCATCCCCCAGGAACACTTGTTCTGCCTAGGAATGCATCTGAGGCACATGTAACCCCACAGTGTCATTTGCTCTTGGTTCCCATGGTCCGTGGCTGGTCTGATGTGCTTATCACACAGACACTGGAATAGAGCTTCCTTCCAGGCAGATGAGTTATGGTGTGTCTCAAAAAAAAAAAAAAAAAAAAAGGGCATGATCACAAATATTTTTTGTTTGGCCAAGGTTCATTCTCAGCCCCATTTCCCTCTGTGTCTCAGGGTTATAGTCTAGAACCATGCCTAGCGAGATGGGCTGTAAACACAGGCGGGACTCCTCCCCCTCTAACAACATTACAGTGGGCTAGATGGGGTACAGCTGACTCCCGATGTCCTTCTGGAACCATGGATCTGGGAAAGGCTGGGGAGAGAGGGGACAAAAGCTAGGAACTGAGTTAGGATTGAGGGTGGGACAGTGTGAAAGAAGCTCTGGAACTCGAGGGTGTGCACCATAATACAAATAAGACAGAAGCTGGATGTGAGTCCAGGTTGGGGTCACAAACAGATCACTCAGCAAGATCCCACCTATAGGTCTAAAGGTCAAAGGTCAGAGTTCAGAAATCCGGCGTGGAGAGGAGAGAAAACACCAAAGGTTCAAAATAGAATAAGCTAAAAGGGAGGTTAATAGCATAAGAGACATCAGAAGGCAGCATGAAGAGACTCCTTGTGGTTAAAGGGTAGAGCAGCCCTGTGTTGACATGCCACCTTGGGGATGCCCGTCTAGTAGGGAAAAAATCGTTTGGTGGGCAGACTGTGACATCAGTGAGTATGAAAATAGGCAGCCTATGGTGCTCTAGCGATGTCATTTGCATTTGGGCTTCTAACCCAGATCTCTGCAACGTTTTGACAGGTAGATGGGACAAGATGATTCAGAAGCAGACCTTGAGCAGAGAGGCAGCCCGGGGATGTCTAAGAATGTCTTTATTTTTAAAAAAGTAACCAAGGGATCTTTCTAATCTTGTATTTAGTTTTTTGTGTTTTTTTTTTAACTTTTTCCTGTCTTAGTCATGGTTTAAGTGCAAAACAGTATTTAAAAATCCTTGGTATTTTGACCAATGTTGGGATCATTGGATTTATAACACTATTTGTTTAATTATTCTTAAAAACATAACTAGAATATTTCATGGGGCAACCAAAATTTGGGGATATAAATAAAATCCATGAATAAAGTTTTTATATGCTTGCTTTCAGATTTTGTGTGCCTTCATTCATTCAGTATACACTGATTAAGTACCTGCTACATAATGGGTACACATCAGTGAACAACACAGGCAAAAAACTTTCCTGCTTTCTGGAACTTCTTTGCTAGATCTCATAAAGCATTTATTGAAATTAGTTCATCTTTATTTTGTTTTATTTAATAAACCACTGAATGTTTTTATCTTCTATTAAGATATAAACATATTTAAAGGGACACCAGGATAGTTCAGCAGTTGAGCGCTTGCCTCACAATTGCGAGGTCTGGCGTTCAATTCTTGGCCTCAGACTGTGCAAAACCTATTTACTGAACTGAGACACAACTGGTAACCACTGGGAAGGCATGGCAGCAAAGATTCTTATCTCCCATGCTGGAGACCCCTAGTGTGGTTCCCTCCCCACATGGCCCCACATCCACCTGTGTGGAATGAAACCGTGTCACAATTAATTATGTACAACTATAGAGATTATTCTGGGCCCTTCCCCTTCTCTCTCTCTCTCTCTCTCATCTTCTCTCAAACAGTAAAATAAATCTTAAAAAAAGAAATAAACATATTTAAATATATGATGTGAAATTTAAAATGTCAGTCTAAAAATTGTCAGGTAGGTACATAGTTGTCAAAATCTTTTAAAGGTATATCAACAAAAATGTTTGAAGCTGACTGTGGTCATCTGCCTTCCAGACAGAGCAGACAGACATTGTCTCTGCAATGTGCCTCTGCTGAATTATTACCTAACTTCAGCTTGGTCTCTCATGACACTAAAGCCTCACATTCCATCCTACAGAGCTTTAAGCTGGTAGAAAGTTCTTTTGCTAGAACTCTTGTCCTTTAATTTCCTCCATTGCCCTGTTTCTTCCCTCTGGGGTCCTGTAGAACTGTGCTACTCGAGATGCAGTCGTCAGATCAGTAGCACCAGCAAGCCCTGGAGACAATGCATGAGGTACTTACTGTCCAGCTTTCGGAATGGCTGCCTTAGCTCTGTGCCCGCCCTAGATCCAATCAGACCCAAGGATGGTGGTTTATGATGAAGGAACCCATAGGAAAGGCTGTACAGATGTCAGGCCAATTTAGCACATTCTGTATCTCACTTATTTCTTCCACAAATACTTGCTGAGTTTGTATTTTATTCCAGACACAGTGCTCAGGATAAAAACATAGATGTATACATAAGGCATGGTCTCCTATATTACAAAGGTCACAGTCCGCAAGCAGAGAAATACTTTTCACACTAGCAAAATGCTATAATAAATATTCCATAGTGCTGTGGAGATACAATTCTACTTGAAGGTGGTGAAAGAAGACTTCACGGAGGTAACAATAAAATCAGTAGGAACTAAAGATGAGTAGATTTTAGGCAGTGAGCAGGGCATGCTATGTTTGGGGACGAAGCTGGCTATGTTTTCTTGGTGTGGTTCTCTAAGGTTGTGGGTGCTGGACCAGAATAACTGATCAGGGTAAGGATCAAGACACTGAGGGCTTTGTAGGCCTTGCTGAGGAGTTTGGCTATCCTTTGCAGAACAATGGGAAAATCCCTAAGAGACTTCAGAGGAAAATGTCATGGTCAGATTTATGTTTTGGAAAGAGACAACACTGGTGGTAGAAGCAAGAAACAACTTGAATAACAACAGAAGATGGAGACCAATTAGGAAGCAATTGTATTGAAGGAGAAAATGAGAGTCTGAGCAAAGAATGGTAAAAATAAACTCTAAACATGATGCTATTCTCCAACCCTGGTCCATGGCAGACATTAATTGATCACGGCACTCCCTCACTGAGTCCAGATGAAATCGCATAGTCCAGGGGTGTCAAACTCAATGAAAACACGGGCCATTTGGTGCAACAGGCAAGATTCATGCTGGCCACATCACATTTACAAATGTCTCCAGAACTGAGTCAGCGCGTTTATACACGCCCACAGGCCCCCAGGAAAGGCACTGGGCCACGTGTATACTCGTCTTCGGTAGTTAAAGTGTTAATGAGGGGATTGTGTGTACAGTATTGCCTCCATCTCCCCTAAGCGCTATTTTCTTCATAACAATTTTTTCTATTTTCATTTTATTTCAGAGCATCGTGGGCCACAAAAAACTACCTCGGGGGCCACATGTGGCTCGCGGGCTGCCAGTTTGACACCCCTGGCATAGTCTTATTCAGCTGAGCATGTAGGGCAGACATTAGCAATGGACCAACAGATGAAAGCTTTTTGCAGATTGGGTCTAGTCCACGTCACTGACAGCGGAGCTGGGGAGGAAAAGAAAGAGGCTGTAAATGTTTATGGACCTCCCAAACCTTCGAGACTCTTCTTGAGTTATCCCAGTTACTGCTGGTCAGATGTGTAATCTTATCCTCATTGCAAGTAACTTATAACTGGGCGGTGCTTTACAGCTTATGATATAATTTTCATATTTTAATCTTCACTCTAACCATGTAAGAAAGGCAAGGGAAGTCAGACCCACTTTTCTGTCTCTAGGGTCTAAAACACTGAGGCTTAGAGCACCTGGACCCCTCTAGCACTTTTTGCTCAGGTCATTTTCCTCCCTGCAACACGCATTGACTGAGCAAGTATTATCCCCAAGTGGGTGCCACAATTGAGGACATGACTGGGTTTCAGTGTTTCTTTATTGCCCCATATTAGATTGATCTGAGTGTATTTGTGTTGTACTTTCTTCCTCGTGATCAATTCCCTGAGGGCGAAGCCTCTGGAAAACACGACTCTTCCTCATTGCAGCCTGAATGCCTCACAGGAGAACACCCTGCAGAGACCAGGCATGCGGCCTGGGTTTGCCTAACCTTGGCTGAGACATCAGAGCTCAGGGATCCAGTTGCAGATCAGCCAGAGATCTGTTTCTGATCAGCTCAGCAGCCTTTAGTGCCTGCGAGGCACTTAACCTGGAGGAGAGCAAGGCCTTTCTCTCAAATCAGTGCAAAACCACAACCAAAGCCCACAAGACCTAGAGATGTGCAAATCCCATGATTACTCAATGACAAGTGTGGGTGTGCCAGGAGGCCGTGTGTCCGGCCCCTCCAAGTCCAGGTTCATCTGGGTCACATCACAGTGGCTCAAGATGAACACAATGGGACGATTGACCTTCCAGATTTAGCGCCCCTGATAATTTAAGAACTCCAAGGATGACTTTGAACCTGAAAGCTTCCTAGGTCTCACATGATCAAATCAGTTGGGGATTTGGCAAGACGGAGGAGCTGTGGGACTGGCTGGTGGTAATGTCACAGTGTCATAGCTAGGCCAGCATGGCCCTCCTTCTAAGTGTTCATCTGCTTCTTCGACTAGCCCCCACCCCATTTTGACTTATACCTGACATTTTATAATACCCAAGTGACGCTCCAAGAAATGTCCTCAGCCTTAGCCTCTTACCACTACCTCAGGCATTAGTAATGCCCTAGAAACACATGGCCCGTCATGTCTTATTAGTTAAATGCAGGCCTGAGAAGCTTCTCTATACAGCAGCATGATGTGAGTGCTACCTGGGATCAGCCTCAGGGTAGAGGGAGACAGAGCACGGTCTGTTCAGCGTTCTTAAACTGGACGATTACCTCCTGGCACCTTTCCAATGAAAACTGGACAATGTGGAGCCAGGTGCCCAACGTTCGATCCCAGCATGTGGGGTAGAAACGCAGAAAGATGTACAGACCCTGAAGTTCCGCTTTGTGCCCCAGGTCTGCCCCTCACTCTGCCTGAGTGTCTTGAGAAAGCCACCTTGTCTGAGCTGCTCTTTCCTCCAATCTAGAAAGGAGAGTAATGATCTGCCAGGGGAATTTTTGACAGGACCAAGGGACACAATAGGTTTAAGAATTTGAAACTACTTTGTGAACTAGAGCTTTGCAAATTTTATTTACTAATGATAACAATGATAATAATCATAAACAAGGGAAGCCAGGATGGCTCAGCAGGTTAAATGCTTGTTTTGCAGTCCTGGGGACCGAGGATCGAATCCCAGCCCTGGCCCGTGCAGACCCATATGCTTAACTGGGGTGTGCTTCCCATGCAGGAGGCCCCCAGTTCAGTTCTCATCCCCCAATTGAGGGGGTGTGCTTTCCATGCGGGAGGCCCCCAGCCCAGGTCCCACCCTGCATTGCCCCCACCTACCTGTGTGGAATGAAACCATGTCAAAACTGATGACATGCAACTATGGAGACTGCTCTGGGCCCTCCCCCTTCTCTCTGTCTCTCTGTCTCTGTCAAAAACAATAAAAATAAATCTTAAAAAATAATGATAAACTCATATTCTTTTTGGCCACGTTCTTCGTCCCGTGCCCGGCACCGGTGGAAGTGGGAGCAGTGGGGGCTGTGTGTGTGTGTGGGAGAGCAGCAGGGAGAAGGGAC